>JAQFZO010000987.1:0-18857 GCA_034695885.1 Geophilus flavus | reverse complement strand
CAAATGAAATCGACAGCCATCTTTCGGCTATGGCCAGAGATATCTACAGTTCACTGAAATCTCAACTCTGGTCCGCAATCGATGACGAGATCTCGATCAAAGAATGTGACATATACAGTTACAACCCAGATCTTACTTCTGATCCATATGGCGAAGACGGATGTTTATGGTCATTCAACTATTTTTTCTACAATCACAAACTCAAACGCATCGTTTTCTTCACATGCAGAGCGGTCAGGTATTTGTTTTCATTATATTTGACATGTTCAGATTTAATAAACATGTCACGTACTTGAAATTAGTTCACAGAACAGTTACGACAACGATTCGACTGGTGGACAAGACTTTTATATGGATTTAGACGATGAAGATGAGAACGTCAGGTCATTACTCACTGAAATACACACCACCATTATCTATTCTAACCGATAACTCTTATCTTTTAGATCTCACAACTTCTATTAATGTCACATTTTTAATTGTACTTTGAAGATCACTCACCATGTACTGGTTTACACGTTTTTTAATAGTTTTAAAACCTCGTTCTTTATATTTTTTTAGATGTTTGTAAATACTTTTTTTTATTAATTTGTTAAATTTTCTTTTTTTTTAAATTTACCGGTTCAGTAATGTAAAATTCATCACTAGCCCTTGGAACAATCATAATGGCTTTCTAAGCATTTTATTTTTGCCCGTACAATATTCAAATTACATTAAGAAAACCATCTCAATCATTCTCATAAGCTTTTTTGTTTCATAAATGGCACTCCCATCCCGGTACATCGTAAATATATATAAATATATATATTCACACTGTAATGTAATTTGTGTAATATAGTCATATTGAAACTGCATAATATGTATTAATAGTAATGATTATTGATAAATATTTAGTTTCTCTTTTGCTGCAAATTGTGTATTTAAAATACTTCATTCCCTGAGACATTCTCTTCGAGTGCAATCAGTCCTCAAAAGACAATAATAATTACATTTAAAAGAAAATATATTTTCATAAATTTCGTATATTATAAAGCTGAAGCAGCTAGTGATACATCATCACAGAAGAATTTTGATACATGCATAAATAGGCATCGCCAAATAAACGTTTCGGCATTTCCGGCAATTGCCTTTCGGGGTCTTTCTCCAATTCGCTCCAACCATCTTCTGATAACCAATCCGACAAATCCTTACAGAGAACAATTTCGGGGATATTGTAACCATTTTGTTCGCCTGTAAAAAAAAAAAAAAAAAAAAGACAAAATTAATTTTTAATTTCAAAATTTTATAATTTTTTTAACCAACCTCTGCGATCGGCCATACTGTCAAAAAAGCACCAAGGGACATCAGCTTCGTTTCCACATTTGGCAAATGCCACGTAATGGCTCGTTTCGATACATACAACAGCAAACAACTCCATAGTAACGCGAGACATACGAGCCAGTTCTCGGAATTGATCCATTACTTTGATTTTGCGTGTCTTATGTCCACGTCGATCTTCATGTTGATGTATTATCCCGTTACAGCGCGTACAAAAGGCCTTTAACGTAAACGGTGGCTGAAGATTATCGAAACAATCCCGACACTCATGCTGAGCTAACTCGCCACAGCAGCAACACTCACGAGGTGCTATTTTAAAAATAACAAACAAAAATTATTATTTTGTAATAAAAAGAAATGGATATAAAACTTACTGTCTTCCAAGACATCTGTGATGTCGAGAATCGGACTAGGAAATATTCTGTTGTACATCTTAAATTGCTTTCCATGCCTGGGCATTTGAATAATTAAGCACGAAGGAATCTGAAAATTAAACAAGAATATTTGAATAAAACTTTGTTTAATGTGACTATAATAATTTACTCACCTCTTTAAGTTTTATATCTGACGTCAAGAAAGATTGATCAAATAATTGTTGCACAGTAGGAACCCGTAACTTTTCGTTTTTTTCTATAAATAATTGATAGAAAAACGCTTCTTGGCCAGAACTCAATTTCAGATATGGTTCTGCCTTCAAAATTTGATGAAGTAACGAATTGAGAAATTCTTCTGGGTCTAAATAAGAAATTAGAGTAAAACATTAATCAATTTTCACTATTTCTTTTTCATACGAACCTTTCTCTTCACTCGTCAAACCACTGACTGAACTCAGTTTATCCAATAATGTTCTTAAGCCCATCACCCGATCAGCTCTGACGTACAAGTTTCTGCAAAACAAGAAAATTGTAAATAAAAAAATGACAAGTCTAATATTAAAAAATAATTCACCGTCTCAACGGATTCACTATTTCTTCTTTCAATACTCGCTGCACTGCATGGTAACTATCAATATCAGTTTGTCGTGGTGGCCGATTAAGCAAGTCATCGAATACCGGTGTAAAGGTAAACATGCTGAACAATGTAGCATCGAGATAACATGAATTATGATGGCCTTGAATTCCCTTGTTTTTGCCAAATAAATTTTGAAAAACATATTCAGAGTACGACAAAGGAGGAATTTCTCCAGTTACTGGCGGGCAATCTTTGCTACCGAATGCTAGAATTTCAAAAAATGTGTATTAATAACAAACTTTTCAATTGATATTACGAAAATTACCCGGAGGGACGTTTCCTTCATTTATATGAACTTGCAAGGAATCCAAAAATCTGCTGTCTTTCCTGCACAAATGCAAGTACACAAAAAATCCTTTTTGTAAAGGGCATTTAAAATATCGAGTGCCATTCAGTTCTCCATCACAAAATGCTGAATTTGTGTCGTCCTACATTCAAGAAAAAAATTGTGTCATTTAAAAAAAAATACTCAAGTGGGTTGCACATCTCACCATCTCCAATCCTGCTATTTTCGGCCTATCGTCGATTACACCAAGCCAACGGATTACACCATACCATGGTTCGCCAGCAATGGTTACTTCGACAACCGAACCGATGCCGAATTCGGTGTGTTCGATCGGTTTTGCAATTTCAGAGTGATCAGTTAGACTCAAAAATTTATCGAGATCGTCAAAAAACGGGATTTCCAAATCATCCGCTTCTTGGGTGATGCAATTTTCTTCGGGTCCGTTAAAATAATCAATGAGCGGCGCGATGGGCGAAATTGGACGAACATTTTGAGAGCTTTTGAAATCGTATTTATCAGCGATGTTATCCAACTTTAGACTTATGTTCTCAGTGGATTTAGTTCTTCCATTTTTGACTTTATCCGAAAACAATTCCGTTTTCTTTTCCTCTTTTGCTATCTCCTTTGCATGCTCGTCTTTCAACCACGCATTATAATCCGATTTGATGATGATTTCATTGTCTGCCTTCAAGCTTCGGTCTGCGCTTAAAGTCGATCGTGTTCGTGGCTCAATATTATCCAATCCTGTAGAGTTTCTTTTGTATTGAGTCGGTGATGGAATTGAAGCAGTGCTTCCCTTGCTATTGTAATTGTAAGTCGTTTGCTGCTGATCCAAGTACGAGCTTCCCTTTGCATTACCACTTGTTTGCGGCTGATCCTTGTAACTCCCTCCCTTCGAGTTGGCAATTCCTTGTTGCTGGTCCTTGCAAGTCCCTACTTTTGAGTTGGCAATCCCCTGTTGCTGGTCCTTTAAAGCCCCTAGTTTTGAGTTGTAAGTTGGTGTCTTCTGATCCACGTACGACCTTCCTTTCGAGTTGCTGTTCGCTTGCTTCTGATCCAAGTAAGGGCTTCCTTTTGAGCTATAATTCGTTTGCTTCTGATCCTTTTGGTTGATAGATGGTGATTGCGACTGGTCCGAGTAAGATAATTTACTCATCGAGGTCGATCGTCCAGAAATAGATTGATCGGTAGAAAAACGTTTCTCTTGACCGAGTGCCGGCGAAGACGGTTCGGTTGATGTTGGAAATCGCTTGACGTGAACTTTCGAACAGTAGGGAGAACTCGATGGAGATCGTTGAGCGTTTGTTTCATCCTTAAAATCAGTCGGTGAATCCAACGGAGATGTTTGTTTGCGCGGTTTAGGGGAAGATTGCGTCGACTTGATTTCTACTTTCACAATTTCCTCGTTCGGGACGAATTGCCTCGCAATGTCAAACGTGATCGGCGGAGTCAATGCTATTGTTTTGTCGGGTAACTCTCTGTAAGCTTTTATAGGAGCTTCGTCCCCTTTAGACGGTTTTTCGTCGTAAAAAGTCGATGTTCCTTTTTTGCTGTCCTTATCTTTCTTTTTCGATTTGAAAATGTTCACTAAAAATTGAAAATTTATTAATATTTTCTTTATAGCATTGTTTAGAATTTACACGTACTGCGACTAGTCGACAATGTTGGAATTTCCTTTTTTCTCCTCAGCTCGTGGATTGGAATAAATGCCGCGTGTTTCGGTGCAGTTTCAAAGAAAGCCTTATTTTGGTATCTGCCATCTCCCGTACCCACTGGATGGTCCTGTGACATAAAGATTTCATTATTTACTTAGTTTGCACGTATATTTAAAACATTTTATTACAAATTCCACGCCAACTAATTTCTCAGTCTCTCCTGGCAAGACACCCAAATGACGAACTACGCCGAGTTCCCAGCGTCCTTCATCACTGAGCCAACCAACCCTCTCGTTGAGGCAAAACGGCTTGTCACTTTTTGATTTGCCGGAGTCGGCTTGAGATGAATTGGACGACAACTGCTGCTGAAGTTTTGCGCCGATATTTATTGCTAAAAATAAAACAAACACAAAAAAAATGAAAAAAAATAAAAGCATTTGTAATTAAACAACACTTGTTACTTCCAAAATGGTTAACAAATGACAAACACGTGTTTTTAAACGATAAAGCTTAAAAATACATCGGAATTTAATAAAAATATAATAATCATCAACTTCCCAAATTGAAACCAAATTTGGAAGAAAAGGGGTGGGAGGAGAAGAAGTATTTTTAAACTATTTTCAATGACTGAGAAAGTTATTTGCGGCACCGCATTTGTGTATGTTAAAAAGTTCACAGACTGGCAAATAAAGAATAAAATATGAAGAAAAACACGGGAATACTTACTCTTTTGTTTCCAAAACTTGAGCATGTTTAAATATAGATGAAAACTATGTTTTACACGCTAGAGTTTAAGATCCAGCAATTATGCTGAATCTCCGACAGTAAAAAGTGAGGTTATTAATAGACATGTGTGCTGCTCAGTGGTATACTCAGTCAACACAAGTAGAATCCTTCATACTTTGTGGCAGCATATGTTACACATTTCACAAACTAATCGTATGTAAAATCAGAAAGTAAAACCAACATCCAAGCTAAATTCCCTTCATGCTGATGGCCGGTCATGTAGCTGAGGCTTCCTTTGCGCTTTTTCACAACAATTTTGGCATTTTTCCAATCTCAAACAAAACAGCTTCCTCCTGCCAACCCTGATGTATACAGTGAGTCATCTCCACCCAAAAGTTTTTCAGCCATTACCTGAATTGCCACCTTCACCATCTGAGCACATAAACCTCAATAAATTTGGATAAAATCTGCTTTTTCACTTTATCGCTCGATTCGAGCAAAAGGGAAAGCTGTAATTTTTCAATTGAGACAAAAAATTCAATTTCACTTACAGTTGTCCAATGGATATCCTTGGTTTTTATTTAGGCGTAATCTATTAAACGGAAGAATTATAGCCGAATGATCATTGTATCCCGAATTATAACCGTCACCCTTAAGAAATAAAAAATAATTTTAAAAAAAGATCAAACTCGACTTTGATTGCTACAAATTATACTCACAACTCTAACTGCAAAGTTAGTCCCAGGGAATCCACTAAAGGTTCCTTTTTTCATGACAACTGCTGGTATGGGGGACAGTGTGTTCTTATGATCAAACTCCGTGATGAAAACATTCGACCCTACTTTAATGGATTTCGCTTCATTCATAACATCGTTATTATTAAATAAATGATATCTCTCTCTCAGCCTCGGGATGGCAAGGAATAAAGACGCATCCTCTTCGTTGATGACTTGTAGGTACATTAAATCGACAGCGAAAGCTTCTTGAGAATTTGACTCGGTATCGACGACTGTCACAACTATTTGTCGTTGTCTATGCAGTGATTTCGTTCTCTCGTGACGATCTGTCACGTATTCTTTAACTATAGTTCCTTGCCCGAGTTCCTTTTCTTTCACAACATCTCCGGCTTTCTTTTTCGGCAGCAAAACTGTGGCTAAGCAATCGGTTTTTACTAAAAAGTAACGATGCTGGGTAGAATTTGAGTTGATTGGAGAATTCATGTTCTCAAATTTGACTCGTTAAAAATGGTAAGGAATCTGAAAGTATATTATATGGTATGCTGATTCATAATGTGATGATAAAAATAACCTTGTTTTGTTATTAAGTGTTGTGTAATGCATAAATCCTACACATCAATTAACACGATAGAATAAATTTTACCTCTATTCTCATTTCTGTCCGCCGCTATTACGTTATTAACTTTGACCCTTCGTTTCCGATTTTAGAATATTTGACATGAACGATAATCCCTCGAAGTTGTTGTAAAAACAGAAATTGAAACAAAAACTTGGAATTCCCCTACTCCAACCACTGCTGACGAGAAGAAACTGTGTGGCAGAATTGTCAAGATACGTGACGTCATACTTTATGCTGATGCAATGGATGGAGTAAATTTTGATACGTGTACAATGACATATTTTACTATTTTTAAATTTCGTTATAATTTCTTTCTTGTTGATTAGAAATTTATCGATTAAAATGTGTACACTTTGATCTTGCGGTGAATATTATGAATCTGTATTTTGTAGTAAATAACTCGTCACCGTGTATTCCAAATGCATTTAGTTTCTTCCAAATCTCATGACTACCATCAGAAGTAAATGATTTACTTCTGCTACCATGAATTGATTACTACGTACACAAATATAAATAAAAATAAATCGTTTTTTTCTAGAAAAATGACTAATTTTATACAATCTCGATTCGAAATAATCTTCGTATTTTTTAATAAGCTATAAATCTTTTTGATCCAAAACTTGTTTTCGATGAAATAAATTATTTTGCAAAATTAAAAAATACAAGCAATCGTAATGAAATACAATAAAATAATAAAATAATAAAATAAAAAAAATAAAATACAGATCAAGAAAATGTGTTTTAAGTAAATTTATTCTTTTTTCACGTGTCTTCTCTCTATTAGAGGAAATAAAAAATACATGACTGAGTTTGCACAATACACAATATACTGATTTATACCTCTATCGACCAGTTCTTCTTCTTCAGAAGCTTCCAAAATGTCTGAACAACATATGGAATAACAAATTAAACTGAGGAAACCCAAAGGCATACCAAACAACACGGCGGTTAAAACTGGATTTCCTCTCCACATGTCCTAAACATATAAATTTTTCATTGAAATAAATAATTACGCATCTGTTTAAAATAAATTTACAGCAAGTGATGTCTTGGCTTCGAAATATGCTCGATATAGGCGAATTAAAAAGGTATCACCTCCATATGCCTAATCACAAATAAATAAACAAACGAATAAACACTTGTAATAACATATACCGTAACTGAAATTAATATTCTTACTGGGACACTGTTATTCATAATTTGATCTAAAAAGTTAGTAATGACTTCCACGGTGAGTTGTTCTGGGTCATCGTCCGGAAGATAGTATTGGTAAGTAGTGGAATTGATTACTAATAAACTAGGAATGGGTAATAGCATCATGGCAATGGAATTTGCAATATCAGGTTGGCCTATCCATCCAAACTGAAAATACCTGCAATGAAATATAAAACTAATTAGAATCGTTGGTTAAAAAAGAATCGTGAAAAAATACAACTCACTCGTAGTATTTCTCTTTGTTGTTTTTTATGAGATCACTCAATTGACTTCGGAATCTAATAACAGTAAAACATTAGATCATGTTTATACAAAAATGAATAAAATTACACACTTGTCCATGGTAGGGGTAATACTGTTCGCTTTGTTTTCTTCTAAAACAGCTAGGACGAGGTATTTACCAACAGCTAAAATTTGTTGTAAATTCCCATGACTTATTTTGGGAAAAAGAACAAATCGTTCCTTAACTATCCATTTAGTTAAACTAGCATTCGCATCTTCATCTTCCGGTACTAGAAAAAAATGATTATTACGATTGTGAAGAAAAAAGATGAGAAAAAATTACTCACTCCGAGCTTTATAATACGTTCCATCCTTAAAAACTAAACTTTGAGGCCATTTTTCATCATTCAGTTCCTGCAAGGCAAGGCAATCAATATAAATCGATAATTAGCACGATAAAAAAAATATGTTAAAAAACCTCGATTTCCTTGGCAATTTCAGGTGAAGCAGAATAAAAATAATTTGATGTTTGAAAGCTTGTGGCCAGCTGTTCATACATTTCCTAAACATTTCGTTAATTAATTTTAATTCGTGATTTTGAATATTACTTCAACCAATATACCCGCAGTTCTGTTTCTTCTTCACCGACATAAAGAAAAAATACTAAATGCTTCTTTTTTGCATCTAGCAAATCTTCTGGTTTTTCTAATTGCCTAACCGGAGGGCTGTAGAGAAAAAATTTTTTTTACATCAAAATTTTGAATAATTAATCAAATCATTACCCTGCCATTCGCACAGCAAAATCTACAATTTCTTCTTTAGTGCGGTCGCCGTTGTAAACATGTACTTTTTCTCCTTTCATGCTAGAAAATTAAAATACCTTAATTACACTTCAAAAATCTCATTTAAAAATAGCAATGAGGCTTCTTATCTTACAATAACAGTGTAGGAAAAGCTGACACTTTATACTCATTCGCAACACTTGTGTAGCGCGTACAATCGACCCGTCCAACTCGCACTGACGAAGAGTGAAGAGACTGAGCTACTTGATTCCATACAGGCTCCAATTTCTTGCAGTGTCCACACCAAGGAGCATAAAACTGAAGAGGAAAAATTATTTATTGGTATAACTCGGATATCCTCAAACATGAATTAAATGCTTACTTTAACAAACCACATTCCATCTTTACTGACGTCTAAAAACCTAAAAATAAATCGTTAAATAAAATATCCCAATATAAATCAATATCATCAGTTACTTGTCACTTAGTTCGAGTACTCTGCTTGCAACCGAATTAATGTCATTAAGCGCTGTAATAAAATTGCATTTAGTAAACAGTGAATTTTTACGTGAAATAGCTAATACCTATCACGAAAATAACTATGAGTAAAGTCTGATGACTGTCCATGTTAGTTATACTTCAGATACCATCATCAAAAGCATTCCCGTCAATTTCCATTCACCTCAAGCACAGAAATCCAAAAATGTTTTATTTTGTTTCTCCAGTCCCGTAGTGACCTCTAGTGGTGAAAAGTAGAAACACCGTTACAAAATGGCGACCACGAATTCTGTGCCCAAAGGTTCATTTCAACCGGTATATAAAATTATTTATTTATGCATCGAAGCTTTTATTCACGTTCATTGTTTTTTTCTTCCAGGATTCAGAAATTCATATTACGTATGAAGATCAACAAAAGATTAATAAATTCGCGAGACAAAACGCGCGGTTAGAAGATTTGAAGGATGAATTAAAAACCAAACAAGTATTTCGAGCACATGGTCTTTATTCTTTAACCTCATGCTTAACGATCGTTGATTTTTTTATTTTAGAAAGAGTTCCAGAATTTAGAGGATGCTTGCGACGAAGTACTTTTGCTGGAAGGGGAGGACGTAACCATTCCATATCCTTTACATGTCAATTTTTTGATTAAATAGTTACCTATTTTATTAGTAGTACACATTTTCCTTAACATCCTGTTTACATATATGTTGGGTGAAGTGTTTGTATGGCACGAAGTAGACGAAACGCAGCAGATGTTACTAAAAGCTAAAACTAAGTTGCAAGAAGACATAGAAAACCTTCAAACCAATTGTGATCGAATCAAACAAGTAATGGCCGAATTAAAGGCACAACTGTACGCGAAATTCGGCAATAATATTAATCTCGAAGCCGAAGAAGATTAAAGTTGTTTTGTATTCTTAAAAAAAGAAAAATAAATGTAAGATTTAGGTCAAGAGATTTCCCTTTGCAAATAATTGTGAGAGTCAAGAAACTTTTCTCATGTTCATGAACAAATCCGACTTCATTATACTAATCAAAAATGAATAACATCACATTTCAGTGTTTGTGTATTTTCATTTTATTTAACGCTTGAATTATCTCTTGACAAACCTGAACATTTGACCTATATAAACAATTGTGTTTTTCTTGACTCGTCATAAAAGAACTTCCATGACATGCAGGTCACGGCGATCTTCTTTTTAACTATTTATGGTCGTTAAAACAACCAACACCCAATTCAAGGGTGAAAAAATAAATACGGTTAAACCAATTTCCGAACTGGAGCTTCCTCTTCCCAAAGCCGTCGACGTCGAGTAATTATTTAATCGTTACTTGTTTTGCTTTGTTTACACTTTTATGGTCAAAAAAACTAATCCCATTTATCAAAGCGTGTTATGACATCATTCGATAGTTTTCAAAGTGTATTACCTGGTATGGGAACACCGTGTTGTGTGCACCAGTAAGAAGCCTGCAACCGACTCACTGGTGCATTCAGATACCAATCAGGGAAGGAGGTCGGGAGAGAAGAGGGCATATAGGGCCAGGTATAAAACAACCAGACGACTCATTTGGCTTCCGCCTTTGCTCCTATTTACATCATTCGTATTATTAAACCCGTTTTCCTAATGGACAAAAAGTGCGATCCCACAACCGTTGCAATGGGTTACGATGATGCACAAAGTACTTACTCTATGGATCAACCACCACCGGCAAGTATAAATTTTATTTTCTCCAAATTTTTGTTAATTGCATACCGATTAGTCGATACCATTTAATGTGGTAAATTATAAAATTAAATGTTCCAAATTTGGTTCGTTGGCCGACTCATGGAAGCACTGAGTGTGACAAGATGATGGCTCAACAGGAGTACATAACAGGTCACGTGTGCGCAGTCACCCTTTTAGAGAAAAGATGATAATTATTTAACATTTTGCTAGTTATGGTTGGACTGGCGCGACGTCTAACCTCACATAACATTCTTTCTGATTTTTTCAGACAACAAAAAAATTTTTTTTTATAAATTTCAAAAAGGATGTAATTTAAATTTAGATAACAAATTTATGATTCAATCGGTTTCCTTTTCTCTCCCCAATTCAATTGTACAATACATGGAGGGGAAAGGGTCATGCTTGACTATCAGTTTTTATATAGGAAGTACTTTTATGAAATAAAAGGTTGTTCACACTATTGATTCCTTCGGACAAATGTTTTATTGCCTACTTAGTTTAAAAGCAGTGATCTCTCAATGTAATTCTACTTTTACTAATCTGCAAACACAAGTTTTTCATCACAACGTGTGTTTAAAAACAATGAATAGTTTTGACACAGACCAAGCCATTTCCTTAATCCTCTTAGGAAAGAAGGATATCGCTTGGTTTCACAACTTCACGCTTAACTTTCAAGGCTTCCATTCAGTGTAGCGTAAGAAAATGCTAGGGTGAATAGAGTAATTTCCAGAGCAGAGGACACTTTTGAGCTCATCGCAATGTCTAAAGTTCATCATCATGTGTGGGATGATGCTGTGTATTATCCATTGTCTGTGGTGAGGTTTCACTTCTTTTTTAAAAAAATAAGTTAAATAGGTTAAACGGTGAAACGTACAGATAATTTCTCATCGTTAATGATCATACTGTACTTTCAGGCATACAAGAAACCGGAGGCGTCCTCCGTAAAAATCGCGAAAATCATCGCAGCGACTTTGTTCGGTCTCAGTGTCGTCATTGGCGGAGTCGTGATTGCAGCAGTATACATTCAAACCAAAAATCAATGCATTGTGATACCACAAACGGTAAAAAAAATGAGGAAATTGTGTTAAAATGTAGATAGCGTCTTTAATAAGGTTTTGTGTAGGTTCCTTTCGAAACTCTGAACGGTGCTGAAAGTGCTCCTATTGCAGAAGCACTTCAACAAGGCCCTTTAGTAACGGATCAATCAGAATCGCAAGAGGAAAACGGTGTAGGAAGTGAAGAAAAAATCCACATTCCTCTGCAGTTAGATATTGATGACTTGGCAGGAGTAAGAAATCAACATTAAAACCTCATTTTCCACACTGCAATTTCCCTTTTCCTAATTACAGCAAATGATGGAGAATAATCAACGAGCTAGAATGAACTGCTTAATTGAAAAAAAGAAAGCCGAAGAGGTCGTAACGCAAACACCCAAGCATGTAATGTATATTTTCATTTCTTTTTATTTCGCGTTAAAAAGACACTTATAATAATGTGGTATATGGGAAAATCGCTCGAGTCATTGGCCTGTAATCACCCGGTAAAATACATGAAATCTTTCAAGAAAAACGAGGTCAATAGCAATTTGACCTAATTTTACAAACAATTAACTCTTTGAATACAATACCAAGACCGTTTCGAAAGATGAGAAAACAATTTCACGAAAGCTTTATGAAAATCTTGCTTTGTCTTATTTTTCAATGCAGCTTCGCACGCCCTTCGGTAACCTAACGACCGATCACAGATATGTACACATTACTGGGGAGAGCATGTCGCTTTCCTGCAGAAGTGGCAACGCTAGAACGATTCGTCCCATACCTATGGACGATTCCAGACAACAACAACAACATCAACAACATCAACAAGAGCAGCAGCAACAACATCATATGCAATCTCGTATGCACATGCAACCTCAAATGCAACAACCAATGCACATGCGGATGAACATGCAACCACAACCCCAACACCCAATGATGGCTGGACCACCCCACCTCTTGATGGGCCCTGGAGGACCCATGGGACCACCGCCCCCGAACGCTCCTGCTTTAATTATGGATTTGCATGGTCAGTGAACAATCTTCAAAAAAAAAATTTTTTTTTTGTAATTTTAAAAATATAATTTTTTTAATTGGTATGTAATTGCAGGGTTCCGCGAACCACGATCTGATCATCCACGTGCTAAACGTCAAGTGAAGCAATGTGATTGCGCTTGTGAATGTTAGGATGGTAGGCTTGAAGTAGAGTAGTTGGGCTTCCCTTTTGAACTTTTTGTTATTTTTTTTGGATTCACCTACCTATTGATGTGATAGGGAGTTAAAGTTTTTAAGTTCATCGTTACACATCAGTCATCTTTAATCAGCTTTGTTTTTTTCGTAATAAAATGAAAATTAAAGCAAAATTTCACTTATATTCAATAAATAAGGTGTTTATTAATTTAGATTTTTTATTTATTTTTATTTTATTCTTCAGCAAGGTGATGATATTTTCTTAAATTTTTGTGTGCTTGGGACGAAACGGGAGGAAAGACTTCGGATCGTGAATTAAGACATCCTTTTTAAGGAAAATGTGTCATGAATCATGATAACCTAAGTGGTAATTTTGTGACAAAATCGGATTTTGGAAATCGGCTTACCCAAGAAGGCGTTTCTAATGGGTGGCCTCCGGTTTAGTTTGCAGTGCTCGCAGTGGGTACTGACATACACAGGGCCATCATTCCAAATCAAATCAAAACCACCAATTCTTTTCTCATTTCCTGCCAATCTACAAAAAATAATAATAATATTTATGGTAGCCATTTCGAGATAATCAATTAGAGTGAAATGACCGTGCTACGCGCTGCTTTAAGTGACCCAATCTCACTGAACCCAACTAACAACCTATAACCAGTCTATTTTTTTAATTGATAACCATAATTTCAGTCGATGACTTGGTATTTATGCAATTGCACCATCTAACAAATAGGTTCTTTGCACCATAATCGTATTTACTCAACCATACCAACATCCAAGTCACTTCCAATTGACCTTACAGTGTATTTTTTTACTTACTTCCCACCAAAATCGATAACATCCATCACATCGTTAAGCATTGAAAATTTTAAACTGTAGTCTTCCTGGTTACTAGCAGTCAGAGCGGGAGAAGCATTCACCTCGATTAGCCACCTGGAAAGAATTAATAGTGATTTATTTTTTTATTGTGCTTTATATTTTATATACTGACGGTTTCATTTGTTGGTCAATTAGGATATCATAGCCATAAAGTTCAAAGCAATGCTTGTCACTGATCATAATCTTTTGTACAGCTTGCAGGCTCTTAATTACAACCTCAATAATGTCATCTATTATCTTGTATACCACATCTTCACCGTGTTTAGCAGCTAAATACTTCCTTAATTTCAATAAAGCCCATTTACATCCTTTTTCTGGGTCGTAATTAACGGTTGTTTTTTGGATTGCAACGTTGGTCAAGTGAATATCTAAACAAAATTTTTAATTAATCAATTCACTACGCGATTAATTGCATTATACACATATTTTCGATCGAGTCCAATGAAAATGCTGAGTTGGAAAAGCGAGCAAATCCTTCTCGGTGTAGCCATACTTTTAATGGATTGTACTATGGAAAAATAATAGATGGGAGATAAATTGGTAATTTAAGTTGATAAAATTATACCGATGTGACTAAAACGTAAACTCTTAAATCGAATTTTCGGCCGCCTATGAGGTAAGGATTTGTGACGTAACGTTGAACAACATAAGTTTCGGGCAATTCCTTTTGGTCGGGTTCTAATTGGTTCTGCATGTTACAAATTTTCTGAATTTCTTACATTTTTAATTTAGTTTATGATTTCAAACTTTTTTCCAATCTGTAATGTCTTTGAGCTTTTGGAAAAGAAAAATTCCCTTTCCTTGAGATTTGGCTGCAGGTTTCATAATCCATGTGTGTCCTGGATTTTTTCGAAATTCTTCGACGAATATGTGATATTCACTCTGGAAAATGTATCGTGAACTCGGAATAAAACTTAATAACAACGTTAATTTACTGGTAATTCAAAAGTCACAGGGCAAATGTCACATCTGTAAGATAATTCGGCAGTAAAAAAACAGGAATAATAAAAATTTAAAAATTTAAAGTAGACTTCTCTGCTTCGCTTTTCGACCGAGTTTTTTCAAGGAGTTTACGCAATCGTTTTAAATTTTTCATAATTAAGTTCTTTCGGGTCAGCTAAAATTTACATATTTTTACATAAGAAATTGCATGTTTATTAAAATATTGAATTGTTACCTCGTAATGATTTCGAAAATGACAAATTTTTCGTCCGTCATCCATGTAACAAGCATCAAACATGTCTTTGAACCCGTATGAATCACACCAACATATGTCCCAATCATCGTCACTAAAATAAATTTTATTTTAAAAAATTAACTTTTAATTTAAATTTTTTTTAAAAATTTTTTAAACTTTGTTTCCATCCACCCTCTGGCTTTAAACACATCATTGACAGTGTTGTAAAGGTGGCATTTGTATTTAATGATTTTTTCCCTAATTAAAAAAATACTTTTTTTTTAAATATACAATGAATCTTGTGATTTTATACCCAGAAGAGATCGATCTTCTCTGAACAATTTTCTGTCCGCCGCTGTACATCTTTTACATGCAAAAAAAATTATTATAAAATATAAATATGGATTTATTTCTTTTATTAATCAAGATACCCGCAGTGATTTTGCGGATTTAGTGGTCTGCATCTGAATGGAAAAGTAACCTAACCGAATCAGAAATAATTAGTAATATGAGCTTCTATACAAGATCAAAATGGTGATTTAAACGACGCTACATCTATGGTAACTATGGTTACCTAGAACAACCAATAGGATAGAGGGGTTTTGATTAGCCAATGGTGTGTCTCTATTTCTGCCGCCATAATTCCGAAGTGATAGTGAGGCTGGTCATTTCCGTTTAGTCTTTTTGAATTTCTCGGTGTTTACAGTCGAGTGTCGATTACTTATTAATTAATATCGAGGCATTTATCTCACTCCTCGAACCATCAAAATGCCACGCACTCGTATGAAGAAGAGACAGCCGTCCGTAGACGACGAGTTCGTCGAGAGAAGAAAGCGTTTGGAGGAATACCTAAAACAGTTTGATCCAAGGTACGTTAACTTTATTACAAAAAGTCACAAATCATGATAATAAACAAAAATCTTTTTTTTTTAAATTTATTTTAGAAAACCAATCACTCCGGCATCCGGTTTACGAAGTATTAAGCCGGGAGAAAGATATATCATGATGTCTGTATCTGGAAGCCCCTTGTGCAACGATGAAAATGTTGAGGCAAAACCAGTGGCTGACGCCGACGGAAAAGTAAAAACACAGATAAAAATAATATTGAATGTGGAATGACATTTATCTTATTTTTAGATGATACATGTTACTACGGATATGCCCATCCCAATTGATCTTGATCAAGACATTAAAAACAAAATCTCTCTCATTCAAAAACAACTTGGCAAACAATAAAATACTCCTTAATCGCGATATATTTAAACAAAGTTTTTATTTTCCTCGTTACTTTGTAATTTGTAGTTTTAAAAGTAATAAATCATCTATCAAATTTCGAAATTTTCTGGTCAAATCTCATTTTAAAAAATGGAGTAATCTGCACTTTATTTTCCAAAAAATCGACATATTTCTCCGGAATTTCAGGGCATCTCTTTCTAAAAATCAAAATAAAATTTTCATTAATGATAATATTTTAAATTACGGTTGATAAAATATAAGTACTTGAGTTCCTCGAGCTTATTTTTCTTCATTTCTCTCAGTTCTTTCATAGTCTTCTCCTTTTGGTCTAATGCTTTGACACCGTCCGCAAATATCTGCGCTCGTTCTCTAATACGAAGAGCTTCGTTTTCTTCGATTTGTTGCAATTGTCGTTTCGCTACTTCCTTTTTTTCAATTTTTCGTCTTCTGTCCATTTCTCTTTCCTTTATGATACTTTCCTTTTGATCCCTATAAAATACAATGTAATTTATCAACCTCTTAAAAATTAATTTTATTTACAACAAACTTGATTAATCTCTGATAACCCTCATTTTCTTCTTGCAAATAAACTGCCGCTATTTTTTGCTTGAGTGCAAGATTTTCGTCTCGCATTCGCTTTAACGCTTCCGCTTTACTTTTAAGTTTTTGTTGTTCTTCTTTTTCCTTCTGTCTCCATTTACGCTCCTCCGATTCCACGTCTCTTCTTACCCGGATTTCATGCTAGATATCGATTACGCTGTTAATTTTTATCGATTTTTAGTAAACAAGATTTTGTCTAACCCAATCTATGCTTCCTGTAATCATTTTTTCAAAGTTTTCACTATTTCTGTCCAACATTTCCTGTCGCAATCTCCGAGTTCTTAACAGTTCATCATCTCGAACTTTCAATTTACGATCTCGCTCCGTGTTGTACACCTCTGCCTCTTTTTCTCTCATTTTTTGTTGCCATTGGTCTTCCAGAATACGATGCATCAATCCGTCTACGCAATCATCTAATCCTTGCTACAAAATAAAAATTATCACAAATTAAAAAATATCAATTTCAAGATTCTTTAACCTTCAACAATTTCTGCTTCTGCTTCTTTTTTCTGAACTCCTCGTCAAAGTCATTCATTTGAGAAGCCATACTTAGTAATAGTTCCTTTTTCTCTTCAATTAACAGTTCCTGCTCTACTTGTCGCATCGAATCGTTATCTTTGATTTGTAACTCTAACAAGTGACCATACCTTGAATGAAATACAAATTAAATTCTATAATAAACTTGAAATTTTAAATGTTACTTTTTGCCGAGTTCTTTCACTTTTTCCTGTCGATCATTTTCCCTCTGGATTGCTTCCAATCGTTCGATTTCCACTATATTTCCAAGTCTATTTTCTTCCTCTTTTATCGTGGCATCTAATTTTTGTCGATTCGCTATTTGCTTTTCGTGAATAGCCGCATTTTTTATTGATGTTAAACGCTAAAATAGTCAATTCGCTATGTATTTGTAAGATAACCATCAAAATGATATTTCAATACCCTGTCCAAATCCATCATCTCTTCTTCTTGTTCCAATTTGGCATCGTTCGCTCGTTTCAACAAAGCATCTTTTTGTTCCTTGAGTTCCAAGTCGATTTCGTCAAATTTCTTCGGCGCTCTGCCTTTTTCTTTGTCCAAGTTTCTAAAATACTCCCTTCTTTTCACACTGGCATCCTGTTATTTCCATAAATTATTAAAATAACCCTCCAGAAAATTTAATGATGTAAATAAAACCGATTTTTCTCGAGTCGTTTGTATACACATTCGCATCATATCATCCGTCTCCTTTGAAGACAATACTCGCGCCGCTGATTTAATTCTATCAAAATTATTTTTATCAATTATAAGAGATTTCCCGGATGGATCTTGGCGTGAAGGCACTCTTGATGAAATAAGATAAAAAAAAGTCATTAACTCATAAGTTTAGTTAAACTTCCTATGACATACTTAAGGGATCGAATAAGATCAGGAATAATAATCCATTTTCGTTCTGTTTCCGATTTAACTGGTTTGACGGGTTTTGGAATCTTAACATAAAAAAATTACTTAAATTTGTATTTTTCCTGCATCAATTTTTTTATTATTTACTCTTCGCGTTCCAATTAAAGCATCATCAAAAGAAGTAACACTTCGAAGATAATATTTTTTTTGATGTTGAGGTCCTAAGCCATATTCTCCATACTTATCTCTAGCAGGGGCCGATTTCGGCTTTGCCTCATCTCTATTTAGCGCATCTGAAGTCGCTAGAAAAGAATTTCCCTTCTGTTCAAAAAAATCGATTAAAATTAATAAATTATTTGTGTTTACAATTTACGGATGTACGAACCAGTACGTCTACAGCCATTTAAATATTTTTTCGATTTGTAGCCAAAATAGGCTTGTAGAAACGTACATCTGTGCAGAAAAACAATTACATACATATATAGTCACGTGACTATGCCGTTGCTTAGTAACGTCATACCACACTGTCGCCAACAAATCGAAGTAAGCTTTATTTTTT
>JAQFZO010000986.1:0-18866 GCA_034695885.1 Geophilus flavus | reverse complement strand
TGGAGGTCCTCCGCACAAATCTAACGGTTTTGCTTCGCGCTTACGCTTGAGCTTAAGCGCCCATTTGCGCCGGGCCTGAGGTTCCAGTGACCGTTACTACTTACAGTACGAACGTGTACAGACATGTGGCTCCTTAAACAAAGAATGAACTGCAAATAATGATATTTTGGGTTACCCCCGCATATGCGGGCCACCACATGCATGTGCCATGGCGAAGAAGAATGGTCGCATCTCACCACCGCATATGCAAGTGGGATAGCAAGTGGGATCGTATGACGTATGTGATCCACTGAGATCACATTCACAAATCAAGTTAAGACAAAGAAGTACCAACCAAGAGAATGAATAAGATAATCACAGGGGCGATTACTTATCAAACCGTAAGGAAATCTTCTCCGTTGCAGGATCGGAAATGAGTCTATAATGCATGGCATTTATTTATTATTGCCGCTAATATTTGATAAATAACAATGGGAATAGACAATCTAGTAGGTAAGGATTATATTGGGAGCTTCAGCAATTTCTTCACCACAATAAATAAAATCTTTAAAATGAGTTCACACATTATGTGTACACAAGATGGTCATGGAGTATTGAAGAACTACAGTATTTACACCTTTAACCTTTGAGTAGATCATCAGGTTAAGTAATATAAACATTAATCCATAAATTGCTTATTAGTTATTTATGCTGATATCATCATATACTCATACCTAAAACACTTCATTCAGTATGGAAAATTAGATTTCAGCTTAAAATCTTTTATTTGTTATTCAAACTATACAAGCATCCTAATCAGCATTCAGGCTGCAGGTTCAATAAGCAATACCAACACAATTCCATTACTACTCCACATCTTTGAAATCAATACATTATTTATAGTTTCAGCTGCAACTCTCTTCTGTACGTTTAGATAAAATTGCCATCAAAACTAATTTGTGGAAGAAAATTCCAAATCCAATTTCAAGTGGATGGAGTAGACTATAACTAAATTATTTCCATCACATTTTTTCTTTGTTGGAAATAATATCTTTCCCAGCAAGTTTAGTGGTTAGATATAACAATTCTCTTTATTCTGTTCTAAAGGTTCAATGATCAGTCAATATTGCATCATCTGGTGGCAGTTATCAGCATTTTATGACAGTTTGAAGAGTTTTTTTTTGTTAATAGAATCATATTTTTGGTTTAAAATGGTTCAATCTGAGTTGAATTACAGTCACTTGAATTGAAATCTGTTTCAGTAAAAGTTGGAAAATTCTTTCAGGTTTATATGCAGGAGATGTGGGAGTGAATAATATTTACATGTGAATGTTACTTATCCAAAAGGTTGTATGGCCTCTAGTTTCCCCATGACAATAAAAGTGTTTGAAAAGTATTTTCACTGCAGGATTTGTTGGATTGGATATTTGGATGAATATTTTTCCATTTGAGAAGAATTTGTGGATTGAATTTTATAAATTATTTGTGTTTTGATAGGATTAATGTGAAATCAATGATGAGGTTTAATAATGAATTTATTATAACATGATGGCAGTTTTAAGGTTTGATGTGGGAATTTAATTCTTGTGTGGGTTGGCTGTGAAAATACTGTATGTATAGTGTTTATGATTATTTTTAAGATACCGTACCGTATGTTTATGTACAGTATACAAGCTAATAAGTTTTGCCAAGATGCTGCAAGCAAAGTTATTCACTGAGAATTTTATTGATATATAAAGATTTCTTAAGGTTTATAATTATTTTCCAAAATCCTGATAAATATTTCCACCAAAAAATACTGATAAACTTACCTAGGTAAGTTTATCAGTATTCTTTGTATTTCCACGATTGCTATAGTAAAGATTTAACAATATATTCAAGATTCTTAAACAAATCATCAAGATTCGAAAAAGAATTTTCAAGATTCAGGAAGGACGTTTAAGATTCACTAAAAATTGTCAATGAATCTTCAAGATTCATAAAAAAATCTTCAAGATTCAGAAAGAACTTTCAAGATTTACTAAAAAAATCATCAAATTCAAAAAGAATCATCAAGATTTAAAAAGATGCAATACCATACTTTAAATTCATCAGGATTTATGTCAGGACTCAGGAGTGATTAGGATTCAGATTCCCTAGGATTTATGAAGATTTTTTTGGATTTATAAAGATTTAACTCTGAATTGCTGATGATTTATCTGGATTTATGAAGATTTACCTGGATTTATGAAGATTTACCTGGATTTATAAAGATTTACCTGGATTAATGAAGATTTACCTGGATTAATGAAGATTTACCTGGATTTAAGAAGATTTACCTCTGAATTTATAAAGATTTACCTGAATTTATAAAGATTTACAGCGGCAAACTCCTGGATTTATAAAAATTTACCTGAAGATTTACCTGGAGTTATGAAGATTTACCTAGATTTATAAAGATTTACCTGAAGATTTATAAAGATTTACCTAAAGATTTACCTGGAGTTATGAAGATTTACCTGGATTTATAAAGATTTACCTGGAGTTATGAAGATTTACCTGGATTTATAAAGATTTACCTAAAGATTTACCTGGAGTTATAAAGATTTACCTGGATTTATAAAGATTTACCTGAAGATTTACCTGGAGTTATGAAGATTTACCTGGATTTATAAAGATTTACCTGGCCATCTCCGGGATTTATTGCAGTCAAGCCCAATTCCTTAGAAATAACTTATAAATCAATTTGAAAAAACCTACAAAAAAAATCGATCAATCAATAAGAAAATCACACACGAGATTTCCAAATCCCAAACTACTCTTTCTTGCTTAGGAGCAAGTTATAAAAGTTAGAACCCTCGCATCACCCATAAACCAACTTTTCCTATAATAGCAATTAAAAGAAACTCTTCCACCAAACTTCAGCCAATAAAAGAACCGAATGTCTCACACATTCCATCCCCACCAATTAAACCCTCAAACTCTCCAAATTTAATGAAACATTCATTCACCTGACCCCTTAAAACACATATACCACTTACCAGTTTCCCCTTGCCATGCCCTCACTCGACTTCCCCGCATGACAACTGATCCCTCTCCTTCAAATTGTGGATTAAAAATAGAAAAAAAAAATAAAAATTAAATAAAAACCAAATTTTGACATTTCAAACGACTTAATTGAAATTTACTCAAGACCAAAAACCCCATCACAACTGCCAGCCAATAAAATTTTTATTAAAAAACATGGAAAACTCGTGGTTTTATGACAAAATGTCACTAACATCGAGTGCGTGACGTGTCGACGTACGAAGCCATTAATTAAAGGTGAAAGTTCTTCGTGTCGAGTGCTTTTAATGGTCCATAATCAGTATTTAATAAAGTTGACTGTGTTCCATTAAATAGCGAAATTGTATCGATCGATTTACTGCTTTATTACGGTTTCTCTTTGACTTTAAATCGGTTATGAAAATCCTCACTAGATGGAACTACCAGGTTATTTTGGATCGATGGCTTTTAATGTTTAATTTTACTTTTTTTATTATGTTATTCCCCATGCAACTTTGGAATTTAGTTAAAAGAGTTTTTATAGGTTAATGTATTAAAAATGTAAATAAAATTCGGCGCCGCCATGACGCATAATTATGAATTTTGCCGCTAGTGGTCACAGGAGACATAAAATTCACAAAAATACAACAAAAAAAAAATCGGAATTATGCAAAAATTCATGGTTTTTAATGTAAAACAGTTTTTATAGGTTAATCGATTAAAATAAATAAAATTCGGGCTGCCATGACGGCGTAATTATCACTTTCGCCACCAGTTGGTCACCAAAAACAACAAAAATACACGAAAAAAAATCGATTTTAAGCAAAAATATTAAATATTTTAACTTTTTAAATGTAAAATCATAAAATACATTCAATTACAAACAAGATTCCACCTTTTAATAACATAGAATTAAACATTTCATAATAAAAACTCATAAATATTCATCAACACCAACCCCATTGTAAAATCTTTTTTTTTAATTTATTATTTTGACGAGTATCGAATAAACTTGATTTAAACTGTTGTACTCCCCCCAGGGCAAAATGGAAAGAAAAGAAAGTTTTGAAGGTCAAAAATCTTCTCTCTCTTTAACCTGCCCTGTCACGTTTCGCTTTGCGCCCTCTGGCGGTAATTGTGTCGTTCAATTTTGGGTCAAACTGGACAAGCACTTTGAGAGAGACGCAGCAAGGAGTGGAAAATTCCACCCAAATAACTGTATTTACACACTTTCGCATCGATTTTAAACCATTTCTAACAATTTTTCTCTTACAGATGTCACTTTTCGTCGTTTTAGCGTGTTTGATACTAACTGTGATGACGTCAGACACCAAACCAATGGATGGATTAAACTGTCGCCAAGTGACACCGAGTCAGCAGTTGTGCACTGGGAACAACGAGGATTACGCAATAGGATTGTAAATTATGAATGAAATTAAATTTTTATTCAAATTTTATCGATTTTTGAATTTTTTTTAAATTTTTATAAATTTTTGAATTTTTTTGAATTTTTTTTTTTAGTTTTAATGTAAGACTGATTGCATCAGCAAAGTTTCGTAGGCGCAAAAAACCAGTGGTTGAAAAATGCAATTCGTAAGTGATTTTTTTTGTAAGATATATGTCGGCTTTAATATCATTAAAAAAAAGAAGGGGAAATTAATGGTTGTTAAATGAGATGACATTTTGGTAATTTATTTATTTCTTGTTTTTTTTCTTTGCAAAGTTTATTAAAGGGTCATTAGACTAATTTTGGTAATCCAGATTGCTGGTTCTGATAATAGAGTTGATGTTAGTGGGTTTTTAATAATGATATTGATTATTAAAATGTGTGTTTTGAGTTAGGAAAATATATTTTATACTTCAATAAACAATGGTTAGGTTTAGTTTTTCAGCTGAACAGCTATTGTTGGTTTTTGGATGATTTTCATAGATTTTCAGCTCTAATCATGCAAATTAAACTGATTTACCGTATTTATTCGATTTGTGCACGGGTCTCAATTAGCACGCGGGTAAAAGTCCAACTTAATCAAAGTTTTTGCTTTTTAGCCAATCATTTTACAACGCAAAAAAACGTGATTGGTGGTAGTATGCAGATCTCGATTAGCATGCTGGGATAGAGCAGTACGTACGTGGGTGTCGAACAAATTTCCGATATTGCGCGGGTGCACTATTGGAATAAATACGGTATGTAATTAAAAACCTAACCTGTTGTGTAGTGTTGGGATACCGGAGGAGAAATGTAGACGTGACGTGATCTAAGTTTGATTGACAAGTGACTTTATTTGCAATGCATTGTGGGTACATAGATAACGAAATAAAAACGTCATAATACAATCGATAGCGCCCTCTGGTGGATACAATACAAAATACAGACTAACATGTAGTGGTGGTGAACATATTTGATGTGAATATAAAAGACGGTTGCATGTTTAATGCAGTGAATATATACAAGCAAAGTGATTGGCTAATGCAGTGGAATAATACTATTGGTTAATACAATGAGATCATATGACGTAGTGTTTAATCTCTAATAACCCACTTAAGATAAAAGAATACATGCTACCATTGTCCTTTCTCTCTCCAACAACAACAATATTATTATACAATGCTCATACGATTGCCAGTATTGCCATGGGAACAATTCTTACTAGGTAAAATACCTGACATTACGGTACCTAACACGATAAAAAATGTGGAAAATGGAACTTTCGCTGCCGGAAAGTGCTAGAGACAGGCTTTCATGACAATGGTTTTTAGAAAAATCATAATGTGACAGAATAAAGTGGGTCTGTGCATATTTTTCGAGTCATTTCCGATTGTGGATTTTGTTATTTATGAGTGTGGAATGCGGTAAACATAGGAGAACTTTGTTTGTCACCTGAAGAAGTCGATTTACGCACTCCATCAAGTAGGGAGGGAGTGGAATTCGTGTCTTGATGGATTCCTGAAATCAACGATGTTCAGACGTTCTAAGGCTGAGCTATGCATTTATTACTCCGTATAATTAAACAAAAATTGTTGAAATTGGTGACAACAGCAAAAGCAAAGAGAGGTTGGTAAAAGTAAAATCCAAATTCAGTGTGCTGCACTGTATAGACTGGATCTGGTGGCTTTTTATGAGCGTTTTGGGAGTCATAGAATTGGATTTGAAAAAGGGTCATGCTTTGGTGTTTCCTGGTCTTCCTTTGTGGTGAATTTTGTCTTATGTGCTGGAAAAGTTTTTACAGATGCAATTTTTATTTTTATATGTAATACATACGGTAACAATTGCATTTGAATTTGCCATTATGAATAAACAATATTTTCCAGAACTTACGTGATCAAAGATGAAACATTACTGCCAACGCTAATGCATGATGGATATGGGCGTCTTCGATTTGTTTTTCAAGATGAAGAAAACAACAAAACACAAGCTATCAGGCTAGTGACTTGCAGGTAAGTTTCATTTAAATTTCATGTGAAGTATAAATTACAGCAGCAGATTTTAGTTTAAGTTTAGGTTGTAATTTTTGGAATTTTACTAATTTTATTTTGAGGATTGTTTATTTATTTATTTATTATTTGTTTACCTTTATTTTATTTTATTCATTTATTTCATTTATTGGGGCAGATAATGAATAATGATGGGCATGATTTCCAAGGTGGGAAAAGTCAACTTAAACTGACTTATCTATACATCAAATGACTTTAAATGCATTTATTACACGAGGGATTCCCATTTGGGTGGCGCCATCTATGATGAGATTGTATAAACTAATCAAAGAACTTTACCTACTGGGATCAGATAAACATCAACAAAGCAAACTCATCAATTCTTATCTTTCAGACCAAAATGCACATTGGACAACAAAAATGCAACAGTCACCCCAACATTCACCAGATACGATTTTGTTTCCTGGGATCCGGTCTACAATTACTTCGATCCCGACATTGTTTCATTTAATTTACCTAGTTGTTGTAAATGTGATTCAAAAGAGTAGCAAGAATGTATGCAATAATAAACAATTTAATAACTTTTTTATACACAAAGACAAATCATTTCATTATTGATGATCCATTATTGATGATCCATTGTTCAAATCACCCGTATGTACCCCCACCGATGCTTCCGCCATATCCACCTCCATATCCACCACCAGGCCTGTTTCGACTGTAGTAATTTGATCCCCATCGGTTTCCGTATCTGCCATAACCACCATAACCACCACCGCCATACTGTCCATAGCCTCCACCATAGCCACCACCATAGCCATTGTTGTAGCCATACTGGGAGTTGGCTTGGTAGAACATCAGTGCCAAGATGACGATCAAAAGTGTGACCTGTGACATGATAGAACAAGAAAATTTAAAATGTACAACAATGTAGCACAACCAAGGAGTTGTCAGAGAAGGAGTGGAAATCTCATTGTTGCCAGTGCTACTGCAGCGCATGAAGTTACTGTTGCATCCATAGCAACTGGAAGCTCCGCCCAGTTTGCCACCATATTCAGTTTATTTAGTATGTACCATTGTTACAAACTGACAGAAGGTTTATACAGTTGCCAGTTACCTGCATACTGAAAACTGAAAATGCGGCGACATCAATATCGATATGCGCATGCATGCGCTGATCCTAGGCCTACAGATGTGCCGAACTGAAACAATGACATTTCCACTCCTTCTCTTACAACTCCTTTGTCTGAACTGATTTGGGGACACATCAAGCATTACTTCCGGTTTGTGATGTTTTAGTCTAGCATATGCACTGATTTTTGGTGAAAATGTCAAAAATCATTCATAAAATAATATAATTTTATTTTGTCATTAACAAATAAAATCTTCATCTGATTTTGATCAAATATAAAAAATTTTACTTTGTCATTGCCCTATTCCTTTAACAAGTGTTTCTATGCTAATGATAGTCTAAAGAGAAACTATATTATTACAATTCAATGCTTAGTTGAGTAATGTAAAAGTAATTGTCCCTACTGACAGAAAGTTGAACCATAAAATGAAAAAAATTGGCATTGTTAAAATCTTGGAACTAATACTAATTTATTCACATATTGTTTGAAAATCTTCAAAATACTGTTTTATTCAAACATTGTATATTTTTCAACAATACTCAACAAATTATTGCTAATAAAATAACATTGTTTTTTAACAGGACTGAATATTCAATGCAAACTTTCATACCAATTATTCTCAACACAATACAACTCAGTAAAATTCCATGCCTTTCACTCTTCCCAGCACTACATCACCAAAGAAAAAAATCATTCCACTAGAGCAAAAATCACAAAAACTTTTTATCATAACTGCATGCAATAATAATAAATTCCCATCAAAATAATTTACTGCATACCACTTAATAATTTATAACTCACAAAAAAATTCAGCATGAATCTAAATTAAAGAACATTTTACGCATACTTATCGATAAACCAGCAAAAAGTTGTTCCAAATTAAAATTAAATTGAATTTTAAAGAGTTTATGAAGAAGAAATTGAATATTAAACAGAACATTAACTACTTTTGCAAGCATTCATTATATAGCCATTAATAATAAAACTCTAGAAATTCAAAAGCCGCTTACAAGAAACTTTCCGAATAAGCTTTATCGATCTTTAACTTACCACTGTTGCTTTCATGGTCAGGTAATCAAGTTTTGGACTGTTTGCACACAGGAAAAAAAGTTTCTTGTTTTTATAACATCTAGGGATAATGAAATTCGTGACCTGAGGCAGTTTGTGTTTTCCATTTGTTTTGTTAAAGTTGATGCGTGTCGATGGTGGAATGTTGGTTTGTGTGTGACAAGACAAAAATTCAAGGTTGGGGTTAGAGAAAGGTTAATGGTGAAACAAGTGATTCGTTAGAAAAAGTGTGACAAAGTTTGTTAGGTAATTGGTATTTGTGATGGGAGAATGTTATGTAATGAGGTGTCAATGGTGGGACGTGATTGTGTAAGGTTTATTCGGGTTTTAAGTTTGTTAATTGTGAATTTGTGATCAGTTTCTTGTTTGTGTATAGTATTGTGTTCAATGTGGGTGAAAGTATAGAATATGAAAATAGTCTGTTGTTTTGCATGGAATATTCAATGAATGTCAATTTTGGTAAAATCCATTTTTCCATTTTTCAGGTGATTAAACTAATTTTCATCTTTTCTATACGATTAAGATTTTTAAGATTAAGATTGTTTTCTTTGATTTTTGATGTTTGTTATAATGATTTGGGGTGATTTTATGGTTTTTACTCAATAAATTTTATGGTTTTACTTTATCAAATGGCAATTTTCAAAAAGTCTTAAAACTACAAAACCAAAAGAAATAGCTAAGAAATATGGGATCGGTTACTCTACCGATTGTGTGCAAAAACAAAAGTATGGTTTATTTTGTTCAAAATTGATTTAAAATTAATTTTATTCTTAAAATAAGCTATATTTAAACAAAAATAGCTTATTTGCAGTATCTAAATATATAAATAACCTTTTCCAGCATGTTTCGCATTTTTTTTTGTGAGTTCAGATAATAGAGCAGTCTGGATATAAGAACGTCATTTTCAGGTCCTGACCCCGCTCTTATAAGCGGATTCGACTGCAATTCCTTAGACAGAAATCCAACTTTGCTATGAATACATAATTACCGGTAGTTTACATCCAAGAAATAGAAATACCGTACACAACTTGACTCTCTTCCGTCCCAAACCCGCATCATTCAACCCCTCTGGTGAGAACACTTTTCTAAACCTGTTATAAAACTTTGAATATGATTAAATTCCATATTACATTACATTCAAAAGATAATAATGTCACAGAAAATCAATGAAATATGTCGTAAAATTCATTGAATATAGCCTGGAAAATGATGAAAATCAGTTTATTTTCAATCATTCCTCTGAGAGTCTGTGAAGATTCTGAGTATACCCGTTTCCGTGAATACCTGAGTGATAAAGCATTTTTTGGATTGTTATAGTGGATAAATCAATAGATAAGATTCTCCATCTTCCACTGTTGCCTTTAGTTTAATTATTGCCTTCATTGACATTAATGTCTTCACTGATGATGTCTTCTTTTTCATTGTCTTCTTCATTTGCATTATTGATCTGACCAAGGAGTTGTAAGAGAATAGAGAATGAGTGAAAAAACCCTGCTAACAAAATGCCAAGTCTAAAGGCCTAGGATCAGCGCATGCGTCAAGGGATGCTTCCATCATTTTCATTTTTGATGTATTTCAAATTTCTTTTCAAAATGCAGTTTCCAAATTAAATGCATTTGAATGAATTCCCAGTCCACATGGGACTAAAACACAATTCAAGAACAGTTTGCATTCATTAGTAAAAAGAATAATTATTTAATATAATCAAATAATAAAAACACGTGAAATCATATAATACACAATTTACATTTACATCCTGTCCATTCTTGAATCCTTTTCAACAAAATGTGGTACATTGAGATTTGGGAATTCAAAATTGGAAGGTAAAGGTCCAGGATGAGGACGAGGAGGTGGAGGAGGTGGGACTGGGGGAAGTGGGGGAGGAAATGGTTTCAACCCATGCCCATGTCCTAGTCCTTGACCATAATCAGGAGGTGGAACAATAACTTCTGGTCCTCCTGGTGAAACCCAGGGAATTTCACAGGAACAACATCCGGGGATGATGAAAGTATCGACTATGAGTTGATGCGGTCTGTGGGGGTTGATGGCTATTAAACCAACTGGATTCAAGTGTTCATGACATTTGCTGGGACCTCCGCATTTTTTAGATCTGGAAATTAATTTGTGATATTTGATTAAATAACAAAGTCATACAAAATATTTGCATAAATACTGTAGTATACAATACCTGCAGACTGATAATTGGACTTTTTGAACAATGCCCAAGTGTTTATTTTGATATATGTATCTTGGTTGGCCCACAGAATTGGTGATGAATGTTGGGATAACAATGCTCTCCATTATTGAACAACCAATGTTTGAGCCACTGTAATAATAAAATAAAATGAAAATGAGTTATTGATGAAATACATATTGACATTGTAACTTTTTCATCACTGAATCATCACTGAGACAACAATGCAATTCTCTGACAAAGCAAATTCTATATTTAAAAATAAAATACCCTCACTTAGCAATGCAAATTCTACATGCTGTACATAACAATAGCTATTCTATATTTAACTGACTCTAACAATGTCACTAAAAATTTCCATTTAACAATTAGTAACTTCACTTAACAATCCAAATTCTGCATTGAATAATGAATTAAAATGACTTAACAATGCAAGTAATAAAAAATTATACAAAGAATTGTCATTATTCAATGCAAATTTTTCATTTAACAGTGAAATGCATGCACTCAATGAACAATTCAAATCATTTACTTAGGCCACATGTAATAATCATAATTCATTTCATTACCAAGAGGTTTTGGTTCAAAAAAACAACCATAATGGGTTAATATATTCAGTAAACATTTTTACACACACATACAACTTGCCATAACGAGAGCATAAAGCCAATTGAGGATTTTCTCATCCACTCCACCCTCATCCTTTCCTTGGGTCATCCCATGCACTCATGCCCGCATCTTGCCTGCACGCATTTGTCTCCCCTTTTGTGAGAACTGAAAACATGACATTTTCCCCTTACACATAAAAAGTAACATTGAAAATGATTAAATATAATAAAACATTTTTAGAATGTTACAAAATAATATTCCCACAATTACATTTGTAGCAGAGGATAATTTCACAAACAAGTAAAACCTTAAAAAAAGACTTTCAAAACTTACTCTGGGCAAGGATCAAATCCACTCCTAGCATTATTTGACTGTCTCCCAATTTTACTCTGCAACACCTTAGCATCCCTGTCTAGATCCATACTAGAAAAAAGAAAACATGCATAATTATCTTCCCACAACTCCTTTCACAAAAAAAAAACACAAACTCCATATCTTACGTGCTGTTTTCATAAAACGCGTTTGTCCCATTACAGAAGGAAACACCTGCGACATTCCCACACCTCAATCCAGCAGTAATCATACTATATGATGAATTTCTTGCAAAATTACCCTCTCTCTGGCTTAATGTACAATTAAACAAAGAGAAAACTGCAATCTGTAGTCACAATAATGCATAAATTAGTAAACTTACAACATAAAACCCATTTTTCCCTCTTTTTACCAGATGCAATAAACTGAAGTCCATGACTGGAAGTATTTTGATGGTATTTTGTTGTCAAAAGGTCTATATATATAAGCGGAGATATAAATAGCTATTCATGTTAAGGCCATTGGCAGATTTTCAAGTAGTAATTACATAGTTGTTATCCATGTATGCAGTCTACTAACTGTGAATAAATGTTGACAGATGTGGATGTTCCCATGAAATGACAAGGAGAACAGTTTTTGTGTGCATTGTGTGTGAGTAAAACTGCACTCACATTGATGGGGACTCAATGAAATGGTGGTGACAGGATTAAACTGGACACTGAGGAAGGAAATGTGGTCTAGAAATTGGGATAATTTCTAGAGTCATAACCCTAATGTTCAAGGACAGTATGTTGATGGTGAAAATAGTGTTTGTGGTTTAATGGGTCTAGTTTTTGAATCTTTTCTGTTTAGTCAATAGATTATTGAATGTTGATGCAAGATTTAGAGATTCTGGCAAAATTTAAAGGATAGTATGTATACGGTACGGTGTTTTGTGAGGGATGGACATAATAAATCACATATTTCATATGAGGAATGTAACTTTCATCCAAGTTTGAGAGAAACACATTTCTAATACATATTTACTGTGTGGAATTCACAGTCAGAATGAACAAAAATTCTTATATCACAATTCTCACTCCAACAGGAAGTCACCCACACACCCGCATGATTCTGCCCTCTATCACATAAAAAACATTTTTCTCTAAAAACACAAGAAATACAAGAAATAATGATTAAAAACACATAAAACCATAGTATAAAACCTCAAATATATTTTTGGGATGTGATAATGAAAATATGATCAATAATGGGATGCTTGATCACTTGATTCTGCCACCTGGTGTTGAAATGTTGCATTACATAATTTGTTGGTAATGATAACTGCAGATGCTCTTGTATGAGTAAACAATTCAATATATTTTGTAGCTGTATGTTGAAAAATTTATCTGACTATCAGATGAGATGAGTTCCAAGAGCATAAGCTCTGGCTGATGTAGCACTGTGAGTTTCGAGTACGCAAGGCATTGCATTGGTAATAAGGCATCCTGGATTTCAATGAGAATATGGTTGTAGCAGATCACAGTTTTATTTTTCTTCTGCCACATTTTGAATTACTTGTATGGATGTGAAATGAAAATTATGTTGAAATTTTTATTGAGAATTATTGATTATTAAAATTCTTTCCATTCTTACTGAGATTGTTATTTTAAAATTTTGAAAACTTTTGATCCAAATTTATTGAGAATATTGAATTTTTAAAATAAAATTTTACTTAATTTGTTTCTCCATTTTACCATAAGAAATAATTATTTTATTTAAAAAAATGTTTAAATTTGAGTAAATAATTGCCTAAAATCAATTTTTAAAGTAATTTTTATTAAACTGATTTTACATTAAAATTCCATTTACAAATATTAATGTGGCCAAACAGGCTGTGGCCAATTGGGTTGTGGCCTGCCTTGACCCTGACTGCATCCACAACAATCTGGTATAGAAAATTCTTCCAACACAGGATTACAGTAATCCAGATATGGATCCCAGGAGATGAGTGTATAATCTCTGTATGCCTGCTTACATTGGCCACCATATCCACAAGGTCCAGCTCTATAAACAATTTTGAAACATAAAACATTAAACACAAAATTTCAATTTAAAAAATATTTTAAGAAAAACTCACCCGCAAGTAACAATTCTCACAACTTGTTTAAAACCATAATCCTCATCCTGATAAATGTATCTCTCTTTACCAGCCTTGTTTGTGAGTAGTGTTGGTGCATAAGTTTGCTGAAATGCTGTACATTGACTGAAACTAGACAATCAAAAAATTTTTTTAAAAATTAAGTTTGCCTGTTACTTCCATCACGTGATTTTATGACATACTGATGAGAGTCAAGGTCAATAGAGAATCATGATGTAACTTACGGTTTAGAGTCATTCTGTGACAGAAATCTGTGATTAATATGCTGTGATGTGTGATGCAAGTTTTTGTAATTGCAAATTATTCAGAGTCAATAAGGTTATGGTAAGTCAATGTCTATTGCATCACATCAGTCATGGGTATGTTTCTTACACATCTCTAGATAAGAGAAGTTGTTATTTCACACCAGAATAATTAAGTTCTTCTTTACAGTACTTCCTGCTTTCTAGTTTATAGGTTTTTCCTGCTGTTTTCTATGGTTTTCTTGTTAGATTTAAGCTTATGTTAAAGTTTACCCTTGCATTTACACAAAAATATCCATAGCAAAGCTCTAAACCACAGCATGTGGTAATTTTGGGTAGTTTTGGAAAGGTTTTTCAAGATTTTGGTTAGTTTTTGAGTGGTTCATCCATCATAAATCATCATGCTAAAACTGCCCAAAATCAATAAAACCCACAAAAAATTATTCAAAACTACTCTAAAACCACCATAATACCACCATAAAACCATATAAAACCAGCCAAACTCCCCAAAACCCCTTAAAAATAAGAAAAACTGAGTGAAAATGGCTGACCTTGTAAAGTAAGTGGGACCCAACATGGCTGCCACATGTTTTATTTGTTGCCTAGCAACCCTCACCCACAATGCAAAGCAACAGTGATGACACTCATTGGTTGTTAAGAAAGTATAGCAGATGACTAGACCTTAATACCTTACACCACAATTTCTATTAACCTTGTGCAAGTTTCCACATCATGTTCCACATCAAAAATCAAGAAAATAAAAAAAATAAAAATCACCAAAACTTACCCTTTACATGGTGGTCTAAAAAACCTGGTCTGAATATCATCCAAATCAGCACTCTTATTATTTCTAGCAACTTCCCTATTACCAACATATTCCTTGTTAGTCCCAGTGCAAACTTTAGTTTTAGTCTCATCATCCAAAGTGACACAATTCAACCCACTTGCAGCATCACCAGCTGCATTTCCCAGATGAATGCAGCAAAAAGCTAAACCCAAAACCTAAAATAAACATAAAAAACCAAAAATTTACATATTTAACACAAACTAAAAAGCCTAAACTCACCAGAAAGGCAGAAATGGCCATCATGATGAATGTTTTTTAGTGAAGAGGACTTTCCAATTATTGAAATGCATTTTATACACAAGAAGAAACCGGATACAAGCAAATTACAACATGATTATATTGACAATTGACCACTGTGAAGGTGTATCCTTGTGCAACTCCGGCAAAGCAAACACATAAAAGACAGGTCTTACCTTGATGACGTCATTGTCAATTTACTTGACATCGTTTGCAAAATTTATTACAACCGCAGTGTTTGCAACTTTAGTTTATTTTCATGGAATTAATAAATCAGTGAATTTTAGGTGCGCAAATAAGTTAATTATGTAATGAAATTTGTATTGAATTAACCTGTGACTTTAACATGTTAACCTTTCTCATTAAATGCAGTTTGTATTGAATAATAAATAGAGTTTTGAGTAATTTTATTATGCAATACATGTGTGTTGGTTTTTGAAAATTTGATTTTGGTTTAATTTTACTCTGTATTGCAAGTATAAGTAGAAATTACTTGTAATTTTGTATGAAATTACCACTAGTACAGTGAAATGGATTAGTGATGTCAGAGATCAGTATGTTAATAGTTTACTCAGAACAGGATGCAATACAACCAAGAATATTTGGGAGAGTGAAATCTCCTGAGATTTGGCACATGCGTAGATGGTTTCCGTATGTTTTAGCACTTATTGTTCAACCAAGACTAAAGTTTTAACCTTGAAATTTGTTAGAATTAAATTTAGCCGCCACTAGAGTGCGCTCTTATAACTCCCTGATAAGAACCCCTGTTTCATGTAACCCCCTTACATTGTAAATAAAGTAGCCATATTGAATTACCTAAAACTAACAAAATTAAAGACCTCTGTTAAAGTAAAATAATTTGGGAGTTTCATAAATAAAAACGATTTTGCGATTATGCGATTGTGCGATTATTCACATCATTGGCTAATACCATATCACGTCATTCACGTCATATGGAATCAGCCAATAATGTGAATGAGCACAGCACACAAGTACCAAAATCCAATAAATACCAAAATCAAACCATCCAAGTACCAAGAAGTACCAAAACCAGTACCAAAAAGTGCCAAACTAGTTCGGAAATAAGTACCAAACAAGTGCCAAAATCGCATAATCACTACAGCTCCTCCAGAGAGCTTTTGCGATTGTGCGATTATGCGATTATTCGCATAATTGGCTAATTCCATGCCACAAAGCATGACCACCTCTGATAGAAATGACACGTGATGTGACACTGAAAATGATGTGAATAATCGCATAATCGCACAATCGCTTTCATTTATGAAATCCACTCGAAAATTTAAGATGTTATTCAATTGATCATTGTTTAATTTTTTATTATTATATTCTTGATAATTCTATTACAGCCAATTACATTGTTTCTATCAACTTATTATTCCAAGAACCATTTCAATTACACTTTTTAAGTGAGAACCGCTTACAATGTGAGAACCAATTTGCTAGCGCGTGTAATATACATGTAATATTGTAGCTTAACGTTGTTGTAAGTTTTATTGATACATTGTTTCTTTACCGGTTGACACTGTTCCTGAAAGATTGCTCTTAACAGGTTATCATTTTAAAGTTTACATTATCATTTTCCTATAAATTTAATCTCAGAAACTGTTTACTTCAATCATTCTAAAGATTGTTCACTGTTGTGTTAACACAAGAAATAAATTGTACGGTAGTTGAAATAAATCAAATATTAGATTGTAAAAAGTAAGGATGCTTAGAAGACCAACTAAGAAATTTGTTAGAATGTTTGCCTAACAAGCATCTAATCATGTGTGTCTTTACTTTTGTGTTATGTGACATATATGACTCAACTATGTGACTAACTGCTCATTCAAACATGACAATTGACATGAAGGAGCAGTGAAAATAATGCAAGCTAACATGACTAAACATTTGCATGTCAGATTTTTTTGTTTAATTGTTGAGTTTTGTTGTTAATTGTTGTTTTACAGAATAATCCTCAAAAAACTGAATCATTTAAACAGAATTAACTTCTTTCTACTTCCTGTTGGTTTTGTTCATGTGTGTAACGACAACATATTTGCCTTAATTCAGCTTAATTTTTTGGTTGATTCATTACGTACAGTTACTGCTAGTATTAGTATATGTACACAAGTGTGAACCTTAGCTTTGGTAATTACATGGAAAACAAGATTTAATTACTTATTTATCACTTTTAATTAATGAGTGTGCAGTGTAGTCACAAATTAAATTAGATTTTTCTAAATAAAACTGAAGTTTTTAAAGTAAAAAAATTGATGAAATTTTCCAAATAACTAAATAATTACAATTATTTAATTTTTAGGGCAAATGAACTTAGTTTATTGCTACTGGTGATTTCCGACAACTGTTTTGCATGAGTAGTATGCCATTGCCTTGATGACATTGACATTGACAAGCAATAAGGAAAACTGTCAGTCACAATAGAATAAACAAAACATGATAAGCTACTTGATGACAAAAGCAAGTGTCATTCATCCATTTATGCATGACAAACTGACTAAGACTGATATATGTTTATTTTCCCTTCAAAATCAGCAATGATTAACCCATCATGCAATAGAATTCTCTTGATAAACATAATTATATCCACTTAAACACCAAATTAGTCTTTACATTCATGATTTTACAAAATGTAAACTAAAGACAATTTTCTACTTTTGTCTTTAGTCCAAAACTTAACAGCAAAATGACATTTCCAAACATATGCACAACCCACTGCACTTCAGCATGCATGGGTAGACATAAATGATTCACACTTCTCATCCTATTGTGACTCAAATATGACAATATGACCATAAAATCCAAGAAATATAATTGCTCACCTTATCCCATCATGTATATAAAGCAGTAAAAACTTGCTGTTGACATCAAATACCATCAACCATCAACAAGTTCACATAACTTCACAAAATAACCACAAAATGGCCAACAAAATTTGCATTTTTGCTGCTTTTCTAGCATTGGTTGTTGCTGTTAACTGTCAGTATGGAGGTTATGGAGGTTATGGAGGCATGGTAAGTTAGAAATACACAGTTTTGGTGTTTATTTTCTTTAATTTGTTTATTTCTGATGGTTTGGTTTAGTACAATCCTTATATGAATCCAATGATGAACATGTATGGAGGCGGGTATCGTCCATACCCATATGGAATGATGGGAGGAATGGGAATGGGTATGGGTATGGGTGGCATGATGGGAGGCATGTATCCACCATTTGGAATGGGATTCTTCAGTGAGAATGGAACAAGTGTAGAAGGAGAACAACAGCAGCCACAAGGACAACAACAACAGCAGAGAATGGAAGAGATGAATCAAGATGAAGAGAGAAAATGAATTTTTGATAAATAAATTATAAATTTGTATTTTTTATATGAAATTTTTGTAATAAAATGAAGAAAAACTGCATTTGATTGTTTCTTTCCCTGAATTTTTTAAATTCTTTGAAAATTAAACCAATTAAGTGAATGAAATGAGTTAAACTCATTTTTAAAGAAAAAATTGCATTTGGTAAAGACATTTATAAAAACACTAGGTGCGTTCAATTTGAAAAATGAGAAGTCACTTTTCACTTATTTTGTCCTTTTCACTTCCGGAAGTGACGAGTTTTGCGTCATCTTTCGAAAAGATAA
>JAQFZO010000985.1:0-18869 GCA_034695885.1 Geophilus flavus | reverse complement strand
ATATTTCGGATTTGTATTTTACTTTTTATTTACCATATTTTTATTCTTATTCAAATGCTAAATGATTTTTTCCAGTGAGAGTCAATCGGCAGGTCTTGAATGTCTGCGTCAGGTTTTTCAAGCGGCCCAATGCAGTGACATAGCATCGAATTTTCTCAATGGGTATTATCTAGCTTTGACACGACCAACACCGTGTACTGATGGCGCAATTGACATTAAATGTAATGTAATCGTTTTAGTAGCGCTTTGTACCTCAGTATTCTCATTCAGATTTTAATTAATTTTATTACATGCATAAATAAACTACTGTCAGTAAAACAAAAAGTCTTTTGTAACTTGCGTATTAATAAAAATTTTCTTTAATAAATTTTAATAAAAATCAAAATTAGCGCCAAAATCAACATCTGTTAGCAGCGCCAGACAAGCGACCAGACAAGCAGCTAACACCGGCCGGAATGAATTTTAGTAAGTAGGTTGTAATTGAGCTTGATGTAAAAATGAAGCTGTAAATGCTGCAATTTCTAGCATAGAGTAAAGTCCATATCGTATTACATTCACCTTCATTTACTTAAGATTTACTCTACAATATGTGCTATCAAGAATTCTTGGTGCTATCCATTTATCAGATCCTCGACCAGATCTGAACATAAACCAAAACAAACATGGCCGAAAATTTTCGTACTTACGACGTAAACCTAACAAATTTTTACGTACTTTTATTTATCTTCCTTTATTTTATTAAAGACAAAAAATAATTTTCTTTAATTCCAAATAATGAGTTATAAAAAAAAAACTGCTCCAGCTCCAGAGCGGTTTGCTCGATGGTTACCCTCGTCACACGTGTTACAGCACGTGCGTAAACATACATGACATCATCGATAGTTTGTTTGTTGCCCGCCAAACGTAAAAATGTACAAAAGTTTGGCTTTTTATTCTTGCCAGGGCCTCTGGTGTTGGCCTTCTCGTCGACGCAGGCACTTTTACTTCAATGACACATTTCGAATTTTGAAGGCCGACGATTTGGTTTCACCTGTATCAAATATCATTCATCACAAACCACTTATTTATCCGCATCGCAATTTCGCACGAAAATGCCGATCACATCACAGATCATCAAATATTTACCTATTTCCAAAAATACTTTCGCCCCTAATAGAAAGTCGCAGTTTTCCGCTGGCTACGAATTATATAGGTACGTAAGTAAGTAATTCACTTTGCTCCTAAATTTGATACAATAAAAATAACATTCTATTCAGTGCCTACGAATATACGATTCCGCCAAAGAGTAACTTACTAATTTCAATAGACATACAAATCGCTTTGCCCGATGGTTATTACGGCAGAATTGGTAAAAATTATAGATTAAAATAAAATGATTCTAAATTAATTAATTAATTAAATTTATTTCTAAAGAATTACCCAGTGAATTAGCAGTAAATCGATTCATCCGTGTTGGTGGAGGAGTAATAGATCAGGATTATCGTGGAACCTTAGGCGTCATTTTATTTAACTTAGGACAAACAAACTTCAAAGGTTAAATTTTTTTTTCATTAAAAATTAAATATACCCGGTAACGATTATTTATTTTTTTTTTAAATTTATTTTAGTTGGCAAGGGCGACCTGGTTGCACAACTGATTTGTGAAAAAATTGCTTATCCAGATATGATTGAAGTTGAGGTTAGGATTTTATAAATAATAATAATAAATGTTAATTAAATGTTTTTGTTTTTCTAGGAATGGGATAAAACCGATGAAGGTGGATTTGGTACGAAACAGCAGAACACATTACCAATTGTCTATTTTCGACGTGTTACCAAAAATGCTTTTGTGCCAAAAAAGGGTTCTGAACTGTCAGCAGGTTACGACTTGTGCAGGTGAATATTTAATTCTCATTATCCCTAAATTTAAGATAGTAAAAAATAAGGAGAGGATAGTTATTTAAATAAATATTTTTTTTCTTCCCGTAAAACACTGAAATAAGTACAGAAATCGTCAAATCTCCTACTGTAGACCCTATTTAGATGGTTTTTATTTTAAATATAAATAAATATTTTGGACGTTAGTAGTACGTAAATATTTGGCCTTTTTTGTCCATAAACAAATATTTCAGGGTTTTCTGGACCTCCAATATCTAATTTTAACTAAATTTCCATGAATAAAAGTAGTGACTGATGGACATACGTGTGCAAGATCAAAAATATTTTAGCAGGAGATAAAAACGAATTATTAGACGAATTAAACCTAGCAAAAGTTGCATCGTTCACTTTTGACCCAATCAAAACCCTAGACTCGGAACATAGTTTTTCTCAGCATAAATCTTTACTCTAATTGGACTGACATTACTCATGAAACTTAAAAATGTATGTTATTGTAATCAAATTATTTGAAATTCAGTGACGTAAATATTTTGACTGTTTTTATTAAATAATTATCCGCTCCCTAGTAATAAAATACTCAATAACACCTTTTCTAGTGCCAACGATTATACGATTCCGCCTATGAATAAATTAGTAGTGTCAACAGATTTGGAAATCGTTATGCCCGAAGGGTATTATGGAAGAATTGGTAAGGAAAAATGGAATCAAAAACAGTTTTGTAACCGTTACAGGACATTTTTTTGCATGCTGACTTTTACTTTACCATTCTTGACGTTACAAACTAAACTTATGGTAAGTTTGTGAGCAAACCACAACATTGCAAATTTACACACATCATTGAAATTAAGTGATTTATCAAATCATTTAATTTCAAAGCCGTGGCTATTTCCACGTACAAATCTAAAAAAAAATGGATTTTGGATTCAGGCAGGGTACATCTGAATGGGGTATAGAGGCGAAGCCCCATCCTGGGTTCAGGAGGCAAAGTCTCCTGAAACTATTTTAAAAGCATTCTATTTTTTTCAGCGGTTTTAAGTCGTAATTTTTATGGTTTTATTAATATTTTTCTTTGGGTTTGTTTTTAATTTTTTTTGAGCCTCAAGCTACGGAGATCCGTCCCTTTCCTTCTGCTAATTTCAATACAATCTATTTTATTTTTCAAATGTAATAAAAATTCAATTTACAGTACCGTAGCAAATAGAATGATTTATTAGTTTTATAATAACTTTTGGATCTGTATAATCGCTGTATTCGATTTAAAGAAAAATTTTTGTTTGTAAGTACCGGTTACGTAAGGGTATTGATACGCATTACAACCTTTTATCTAGTTATGTTCAAAGTGTGACGGTTAAAAGACTAGAATAATAAAATCTGGGATTAATTATAAATTTATAATTTTAGCGCCTCGCAGTGGATTAGCATTAAAACGTTTCATCGATGTTGGAGGCGGAGTACTGTATACAGAGTATAAAGGAATTGTCGAAATCATTTTATTTAACTTTGGACAAACTGAATTCAAGGGTAAAATTCTTTTTTTTTTTTTTCATAAATTATAAAAGGAAAACAGTGATTATTTCACTCATTTATTTCAGTTTCCAAGGGAGATCGAGTCGCACAATTAATTTGTGAAAAAATTGGTTATCCCGACAAAACTGAAGTTGACGTAAATAATCTTTTTAATAAATCTCGATTAAAATGGTTTTTAATCTTTTTTCTTTCATTTTTTTACTAGGAATTGGATAAAACCGATACCGATAGCGGTGAAGACAAATTTGGTTCATCTCAATTTTGTATCAAATTTCGACGAGTTACGGAAAATGCTTTTGCCCTGAGAAAAAGATCAGCACTTTCTATTGGCTACGATTTGTGCAGGTAAATATTTAATTCTTTACTACGGTACTAAAAATTGAAAAAAAATTAAAAACATTCAATAATTTTTTTTCTAGTGCCAACGAATATACGATCCCTCCAATGAACAACTTACTAATTTCAACTGACTTGCAAATTGCTTTGCCCGATGGTTATTACGGCAGTGTTGGTAAGAAAAAAATTATTCAGTATTAACAAATTAATTATGAAATTTTTAATTAAAGCGCCACGTTGGGAATTGGCAATAAAACATTTCATTGGAGTCAGTGGTGGCGTAATCGATCAGGATTATCGAGGTACAATCGGGATCGTTTTATGCAATTTCGGACAAACAGAATTCAAAGGTAAATTTTATATTTTTAAATTAAAAAATGTACCCTAACCAATTTTAATTTTTAATTAATTTATTTCAGTTAACAAGGGCGATTGTGTCGCACGTCTTATTTGCCAAAAAATTTGTTATCCAACCATGATTAAAGTCGACGTAAGTGATCTTTTGATTTTAATAAATTTCAATTACCGTAAAAAAATTTTTTTTTCTAGGAATTGGACAAAACCGATCGCGGTGAAAGTGGATTTGGATCATCTGGAATCAGCTATTGAACGTTTTCCATTTTTTTTATTGTATTTATTATTACTGTATTATCACATTGATAATAATTTTTTTTTATTTTTTGTGTGTATGATTATAAGTTTTATAAAGATGGCATTGTGTTAGTTGATGCCTTCGATACAATTTCTGAATCTGGTGAAGGATTTTTAACTAGGTCTCGAATTGCATTGAATTTTGGATGGTTTTTATCACCGATCAATTTAAACAACACCGATTCACTCGTCGCGATGTAGCAACCGATTTGACTCAATCTCTAAACAGGCAAGAATTTATAAAAACAAATTATTTCCAATACGAAACATCACTAAAATAGAATCAAATTACTTGGAATGCTAAAATTCTATCTTGTCTCGTTCGACTTGAAGTCGCATCTGCTAAGATGTGAACCTCCTTTCCAAGAGACAGCAAATCCATAGCAGTTTGTTCGATGCACACGTGTGTCTGGAACGTTATTTAATATGAATATGTTTGAAAAGATATGATTAAATCGTCATCTTACTTCATAGCCAAACAAAATGCAACTTTTGATATGTTGTAACTCATTTTCGAACATCTTTTTCACTTCTGGGCAGATCATGCTGAATTTTGTTTTGACAATCACACCGCCCATTGCGTGATCAACATCCAAATCTGCCACAGTCGATCCCAAACCTTTTGGATACTAAAATTTAAATATTTATAAAAAAAATTCCTTTTGTTATTCAGTCTTTATTCAGAATTACCTGTTCGGTTACGATAGTAGGAATTCCAAGCACTTTCGTAGCTTCAATCTGAAATGCAAAAATAAATATTTGTATATTTTTTTAAAAAGAAAAACTAAATGAAATTTGTAAATTACCACTTTCTTGGCTACTGTTATTGTTTCCACTACATTGCTGATGACATTTTTTATTTTTTCCTGAATATCGCATACTAATACAACACTGGTTTCCGCGTCCAAATAACCCAGATGCGGCGCCATTTTAATTCTTAATTATGTGAAACTTAATAGATGAATGATAACTCAAAAAAATATATAAGATAACCTTTTCCTTTTCAATCGTCTGCTGGTGCGGACATTTGAAGTAAACATGAAAACCTGATGGCCTGAAATAGCCTGAAAACGAAAAATAAATTGCAATGGCGCTACAGTATGTTAATTTCGTATAGAGGGCGCCAGAGGCGAACACGAAAAAACGACGTTCATCGTGGTTTCTCGTATTTTCCCGGTGTTTTCGCATTCTTCGTTGTGTAAGCTAAAATGTCGTTAGCAGACGAGTTATTAGCAGATTTGGAGGATGCAGGCGAGCCAGACGAGCCGCAATTTGTCGACTTCGATGAACAAGGCACGCATTTGGAAGATGTTGCGATGGAAGTCGATACGAAGATTGACTCCGTACAGCATATCGCAAAATTGCGGGATAGTGAACTCGTAAGAAACAAAAACAATCAATCAATCAACATATAAAATATTATAATTTTCAATTATTTCAAATTTTATGTAGTTTTCACGAGTTATGGCAGAAGTCGAGAGTCAGAAACCCAGAAGAGATGAAGGTAATTTAATATTAATTGTCAACTTGTCCAAAAATCAAATAAAGAAAATTATTTAATTCAAATTGCAGTGTTTGGCCCGGTGGAAGCCGATCCAGAGTATCAACTTATCGTAGAAGCAAACAACTTGGCCGTAGAAATCGATAACAAGATTAGTGCGTAAATTTAACACCTTTTATAAGTACAATTAATTAATTAATTAATTAATTAATTAATTAATTATTTTTACTAGGTATTATCCATAAATACATCAAAGATAAATACTCAAAAAGGTTCCCAGAGTTGGAATCATTGGTACCAGGAGCTCTGGAATACGTTTCCACAGTCAAAGAATTGGGAAATGATTTAGATAAAGCGAAAAACAATGAAATTTTACAGCAATTTTTAACTCCAGCGACGATTATGGTCGTCAGTGTCACTGCGTCAACTACTCAGGGGTAAAAGCAATTAAATAATCATAAAAATAAGCTTCTAAATGATAAATTTGGACTAAAAGTTGTTTTTGATTGCAGACAAATGTTAAATCAGGAGGAATTGACCCGAATTTCGGATGCCTGCGACATGGCATTGGATTTAAACAAGAATAAATTACGAATTTATGAATACGTTGAATCCAGAATGTCGTTCATCGCTCCAAATTTGTCCGCAATCTTGGGCTCGTCGACTGCCGCGAAATTGATGGGTGTGGCTGGAGGATTAACAAATTTATCTAAAATGCCAGCGTGTAATATATTGGTTTTGGGATCTCAGCGGAAAACCTTGTCAGGGTTTTCATCTACAGCTATTTTACCTCATGCGGGATTCATTTATTTCAGCGAATTGGTGCAAGCGACACCATCGGTGAATTTTTATTTTATTTTTGAAGTATTTATTTTTGTGATTTTTGATTTTAATTGAGATTTTATTCAAATTTTAGGATTTGAGACGAAAAGCTGCTCGTCTGTTAGCCTCAAAGTGTACTCTGGCGGCAAGAGTTGACAGTTTCCATGAAAGTCCAGATGGAACGGAAGGTCGAAAATTGTTGGAGGAAATCGAGAGAAAATTGGATAAGTTACAGGAACCGCCGCCTGTTAAACAAGTGAAGCCTTTGCCGGCACCGATAGACCAACCGAGAAAGAAACGAGGTGGAAAAAGGTAAAAAAGAATTTTTTTCATATAAAAAAAAAATCGATAAATTCGATATATTATATTTTTTAGGGTGAGAAAAATGAAGGAACGATATGGAATGACTGAGTTACGGAAACAAGCGAACCGTATCAATTTCGGAGAGATCGAAGAAGACGCTTACCAGACTGACCTTGGGTTCAGTTTGGGTCAAATTGGAAAATCGGGAACCGGTCGCATCCGGGCACCACAAATAGATGAAAAAACCAAAGTCCGCATTTCAAAAACATTACAGGTTCGTATTAAAAATAAAAAAATAAAAATTTGTTTTAATTCTATGTGAATTTTTATTTATTTTTCATTTATTTTCAATAGAAAAATCTTCAACGCCAACAAGTTTATGGAGGCAGTACGACAGTTCGCAGACAAGTGAGCGGTACGGCGTCGAGTATCGCTTTTACACCGTTGCAAGGATTGGAAATCGTGAATCCTCAAGCGGCTGAAAAGAGGGCCAACGAGGCCAATGCGAAGTATTTTTCAAATACGGCGAGTTTTCTTAAAGTTAAAACGAGTTAAGCCGTTGTATTAATTTTTTTTTTAATTTTATCATTTTTGTTGTAAATACATCACAATTCAATTGAAATAAACTAATTCATTGCACAAAAGTCAAATCTGAGTCTTAAATATTCGAGACAAAATGTAGGGGCATTTGAGAAACGATATCCGAATCCGGTGTTGGATTTTTGACGAGTTTCCTTATGTCGTTAAACTTCGGATGACTTTTATCCCCCGTCAGTTTAAACAACACAGATTCGCTCGTCGTAACATGGCAGCCGATTTGACTCATTCTCTGGTTTAAAATGTAAATAAATGAAATAAAAATTTAGAAAATTCGGAAACTAGTGTAAAACCTGCAGTGCGATAATTCTATCTTGTTTAATTCTACTTGAAGTTGCATCCGCCACGATATGAACTTCTTTTCCTCGGGATAATAAATCCATAGCTGTCTGTTCGACGTTAATGTGTGTCTAAATTATTTTTTTAAAGGTCTTTTAATGTCTTTTGTAAATTTTTTGTTATGATTTTTACCTCATATCCGAATAAAATAAAACTTTTTACATGTTTCAGCTCATTTTCAAGCATCTTCAGCACTTCTGGGCATAACATGCTGCATTTTGTTTTTATAACTATACCTCCAAATGCGTGATTTACATCCAACTCGGACACAGTCGAACCCAAAGCTTTCGGATACTGAAAAATAATTTTCTTTTAAAATATTAATTTAAAAAAAAATTGTTTTTTTATTACATGTTCGGTGACAATTGTAGGGATATTTAGAATTTTAGCTGCCTCGATCTGAAGGTGTAAAATAATAATTAAGAAATTTTTCTTTCGATATTTTATAATTTATATAACCAGCTTTGAAGCTACAAAAAAGGTTTCCACAAAGTGAATTATAATGTTTTTAACTTTCTCCTGGATGTCACACACCATAACAACAGTTGTGTCTGCATTTAAGTAACCCAAACGGTTTGTCATGTTTTTTTTCCTTTGTAAAATTGTCATGGACAGCTGTTTTAAGTTATGAGTATGAGTTACGGAATTCTCCTCCTCTTTGAATCGTCTGCATTTGTTGGCATACGCCATTGATAAAACCAGAAGTGTAAAATTATTCGGCGGTATTTCACAATTCTGATCATAAATTTTGGGTAGGAAAAAAAACGATATTTTAATTTTTTATTAATTAGACTTTTTTATTTCAACAACCATTTTTCCACGTTTGTACACGAAATTCCGTTTTCTCTCATTTTATCGCATTTTATTACAACCCAGTTGATCTGTGATGCAGTTTTGAATCACGTGATTTGACTTTATTCGTACAGAAACTTAATTTTGAAATAAACAATATTAAATTTTATCATTTTACATCCATCGATTATTTTATTCCAGTTTTTATTTGTTCGCTTGCTGCGGACCGGTCAAAATATCGTCCCGGTAATCGATTATCAAATAATGCATACTCATACAAAAATCGACTATCTTTTTGTCGAAAGAAAATAATAGATTCTTTGATTTATAAACTCAAAAACATATACCAAAATAAATTTTCGAACACAAAAACGTCAAAATTCACTTTTCCATTTATTTCATTCGAATACAAACGCATCAATCAATTTATATCGACTCTCGATATTCCAAACATCGAACATTGACCGACTAAATACCTAAGGTCCTCACATCGCTAATGGCGGCGACCTCCCATAGCCAAACAAAAACCGTAACACAATTTAATTTTATAAAATAACTTTTAACTATGCTACCAAAACCAAAACAATTTACGTGAGAAAAACAAACCGATTTAACTCTTTCCTTCCAGGTTTGAATCCCATTTTTTAAAAACCCAATACACAGATTTTAATTTTTATCATTAAACGCACAAAAAAAAAATCCCGATTTTTTTTTTAAATTTTTTTTAGTTAAATAAACACGAATTTCAACATCAGTTACGTATTTCTTTTTTTAGATTTGATATCAATGGAGTACGACTTAAACACAACCCCAATGGCATCCGAAGACTCGACAAATGTTTTAACCCAGTCAACAACAAAAACTTGGCTCGAACTCCGCCAAGATGTTCGCGAAATTCGTAGTCAGCTGTCCAATCTATCGTCAAAAGTGCCGTCGAATTTCCAATTCCGATCTGCCCAATTGCCAAGCGGGACAGTGACTCGACTATATTTTCTAAGCCCAGTTCCGAGTGGACGTGAAACGACCCTTTATTACACCGATATTCCAGAGAATTCGAGTAATTCGGAGTCACCGCAACATCTCGAATGGAACCAATTGCTTCAGTCGACTTTCCAGGCAGTTCCCATCTTATCTCGTGTGTCTAAGGAAGAACAGTTGCAATGCGAACGTATGAGATTGGTTACTTATGGAATTACATCGTATGAAGTACATTTAGGAACCGGCAGATTTGTTTTCCCTGCTTGTAGTAGCCTTTTCTCGTTTATTGATGGTTTATGGGTAAGGGAAATTTGTTTGATGTGGAAATTTGATGAAGTTGATGATTGTTTTTGTGTTTTTTTATAGTTTGGGCCGTATTATCCGTCTGAATTGAAGACGACATGCAATGGAGCACGTCTTAATCCGAGGATTTGTCCTTACAATTCACATTTAGTTGCTTATGTTTGCAATAGTGATATTTGGATTCAGCATTTGTTGTCGGGCAGTGAACGGAGGTTGACATTTACTCACAAGGGTTGGAATTTTTTGTTTGTGTTTTTTTATTTTTTTTTTTGGTTTGAGAAATAAGATTTCACTATTTATTATTTTTTCTTGTTTAAAGGGTGCAAGAGGTTGGTCGATGATTCCTTGAGTGCGGGAATGCCCGCATATGTTATTCAGGAAGAATTTAACCGGTATTTAGGATTTTGGTGGCAAACTCAGACAACAGGTTATTTTGATATGCAAAAATTTCGAATATTTTTACGTATTATGAAAGAAAAACGTTTGAAGTGCAAAAATTCGATTTAAAATATCTGAAATTTCGATGAAAGAGAAAAAATGTCATAAATTTGAGGAAAAATACGAAAAATCGTTTAATAATGAGGAAAATTTCAAAATTTCAAAAACAGGAAAATCATAACAAATCGTAAAAATGAGGAAAATTATGAAATTTTTATTACTAACTTAAATAAATAAATTGAATTTATGTAATATCTATCAATGTATATTTTTTTATTGTTTTACAGATGGAATTTATAGAATTTTGTATGAAGAAGTAGATGAAAGTGATGTTGAAATTTTACATTTTGCTAACGAAAATGGAGGAATCGAAGAATATCGTTTTCCTAGAGCAGGTGATTCATTTCAATCATCCTAATATAAAAAATCAATTTATCGATTTCTTTAGGGACCCCAAATGCAAATTCTACATTAAAAATTCTCCAATTTCAATTGGATGATAACGATGAGGTAATGACGGGAGATTATTCTGCTTACATTGAACGCTTACTCATGCTGTATTATGAAATATTTTTGACCTTCAGATTACAGAACTTAAGCACTTTCAAATGGTAGATACATTACAAGAAATTTTTCCTTGGATGGAATATTTGGTTCGAGTTGGCTGGACGCCAGATGGAAAACAGTAAAAAAAAAAATTAAAATAAACCTAAAAAAAAATTAAAAATCGAAAATAATAAAATTTTTTAAAAATGTTTCAGTGTTTGGGCCCAGTTATTGAATCGACGTCAAAAACATTTGCAACTCGTTTTGATACCGTTTACCTCATTTATTCCAATCGATACCGTATTTGATTTACCATCTAACCATGTCGATACACGCCTTCCCGTTAATGTTCTCTTAGCTGAAGATTCTGAAGCATGGATTAATGTAAATATTCAATTTTCTGTGATAAATCATGTTAAAAAATTTTTTTTTTGGAAATAGGTACACGATATTCTCCATTTTCTCCCGCAAGTCGATGAAAATGTACTATCTTTTATTTGGGCTAGTGAACGAACGGGCTTCCGACATTTATATTTAATAACATGTGATCTCACGCACCACAACAACCTTCTAGAATCAGCTGGTATAATTAAAATTACAATAGAACCTCGATTATTCGACTTGTACAGGTTGCCAGATGACTGAAAATGTCTGATAGTCTAGAGATGGCGATTGGAGATGAAAGAAATGCAAAATTCAAAAAGAAATTTAAAAAAAATAGCTGATGATCGCTTTGTGTCATCTCCATGAACATTTCTGGCAGCTTTGGCAAAGAGACTACCTACAGCAGTGACGCAACTTTCATCAGAGTTGTCCAGCTGCAGAGGTGACAGAGGATTAATCAGATAAAACCCGAGTGTCGAATAATCGAGGTTTCACTGAATCAGATTTAAAGTTTATTTGCTTATTTTAATTAAATTTTCAGATTATTTGAAACCATGTGTTATTCGTGAAGTTATGTTAACGAATGGAGATTGGGAAATATTGGATAAAGAGGTTTGAAATCAATTTTTTAAAATTTTTTAAATATATTTTAAATATTGTAATTTTATTTATTTAGATATGGGTAGACGAAGCACGGCAGCTCGTGTACTTCACTGCTTTCAAGGATACACCATTAGAAAAGCATTTGTAAGTTTTCATTCATCTCAATAAAACAGAAAATAATTTTTAAAACATTTTCCAGTTATGTTGTTTCCCTGAAGACACCTGGTGTAATTCGTCGGTTGACAGACAGTGATTTTTCGCACGCTATTTCTATGGATCCTGTACATAAATTTTGAAATTTTGAAATTTTTCTCGCTAAGAAACTTCATAGAGATCTAATATTGTAATTTTTAATTTCAGGAATGTAACATGTTCGTTACTGTGTATAGTAACATCAGAACATTACCAGCGAGTAAAGTTTATAAAATTTATTTTCCGAATAATTCTCTATCAGTTGACAGCTTACAATTAATTCATGTCGGGTATTTATTAGAATCCAGTGGTAAGAGAGTGAAATCGTTTTATTTGTTAATTTAAGTAATTTATTAATTTTTTAAGAATTAGATAGCAAATACCAGTTCCCAGAATTATTCAGCTGTCAGATAAAATCGGGTGATATTTTATATGGATTAATTTTTAAACCACCAAATATGGAAGAAGGGAAAAAACTGCCCACCGTTCTTTCCGTCTATGGAGGACCGGAAGTACAACTTGTCACTAATTCGTTTAAAGGACTGCGGTAATTTCAAATAAATGAAATACTGTATGTACCGGTGTATGTGCAAGCCAATGCATGTGTTAGGGTGATTCTGAATCCTCTAGAAGGCTCGCAAATGTGCAAAAATTCTTATTTTGTCACAAACAGTGATGTACTCTTACGAGAAATTTGATTTTCGCACGGATGCGCACATTTGCAAGCCTCCTGACATGGATATTCGGACTCTCCATGGTGAGAGAATGCTTAATTACCAGCTACATGCGAAACAGTGAATTTTAGGAACGTTGTTTCTACTTACGCTGGTACATACAGTAAATAAAATGAAATAAAATCATATGAATGACACTTTTCTTATTTATTTTTATTAGACAACTAAGGTTACATATGCTGGCGTGTCAAGGATACGTGGTGATCGTGATAGACAGTCGAGGATCACGTCATCGTGGACTCAAATTCGAAAGTCACATCAAAGACCGAATGGGAACAGTGGAAATCGCTGATCAAGCAGAAGTTTTAGAATGGTTGGGACGAACGATGGATTTTATCGATATGTCACGAGTGGCAATCCATGGGTGGTCTTATGGTGGTTATTTATCGTTGATGGGTTTAGCTCAAAGACCTGACATATTTAAAGTAATTTTTATTTCAGTTATATTTACTTTGTTTATTTATTTTGTTTATTTATTAATTTATTTACCATATTTGTTTGTTTAGATTGCAATAGCTGGAGCGCCTGTGACGTCGTGGACTCTATATGATACAGGTTACACGGAAAGATATATGGACGAACCTTTGTCAAATAAACAAGGATATAAAAGCGGATCCGTTTTATCTTATGTCAGCCTTTTTCCGAATGAGTAAGTTGAAAATGTCACAGAGGTTGAGTATAAAATTACAAATTTGGCATATTGAGGTACAAAATCGAGTCTTAGCTGGTAAATTTTAATTTTTCTGAGTTAAAAATGGAGTTTTATATTTTTTTAAATCAAATTGAGTATTTTAATGGGTAAATTTTTATTTTTTCTGTGAGAACTGAACGCATTTTTATTTATTTTTATTTTTTAGTAATAAATTTAAGTAAATTTCGGTAAATTTGAGTAAATTTTCTGTAAATTTCAGAAATTTGAGTAGATTTGCAGTAAATTTTCAATTATTTTGTTTATTACTGCAAATTTTAATTATCATTTCTTTATTAATTTTAATTTTTTTTGTATTATTCTATTAGGGAAAACCGTTTACTGATAATCCACGGTCTTATAGATGAAAATGTTCATTTCTTCCATACCGGTCAACTGATAAATGCTCTTGTACGAGCTGGGAAACCATATCACTTACAAGTGTATCCCAATGAACGGCACAGTTTTCGTCATTTGTCGGCTTGCGAACATTACGAAACGAATCTATTAAGTTTTTTACAAACCTGGCTATGAGATGCTGGTCGTAGTAACAACTTCGAATTTATATTATTTGATTTTCTTCCGTTTTATTTTCTTTAACATTATTTTTTCCGTTTCTTACTTTTGTTTCGCTCTTTTTTTTGTTTCATTTGCAACGGATTTTTTAATGCTTTTATTTAATTATGCTAATAATTATTGTCATTATTATTATATATTATTATATATTATGCTCTTGTTTTGTAAATGATGAGCAGTCTGTAAGAAAAAAAATAAAAAAGTTGGAATGAAATACAATAAACAATCAAATTTTTAAATTAAATTTTGTCAAGGCATTTTTATTTTTTTAAAAAAATAAATAAAAATAATTTTTTAAAATTCCAGTATATCACAAAACTAACAAAATAAATGCCAAACAAATAACAAACATAAAAACCAGGAAGGAATCCAAAAAAAACTACACAATAAAAAAAGCTTCCTTGTCTAATTCGCAATTTGCTATCATGAAATCATCGATTTTTTACTGTCTTCCTAAACATAGGGAATGCAATTGATTATATAATACACCCACAAAAGTAAGAATTTCATTTTAAAATCAATATTCCACGAAATAACACTCATGAGTACATTCCTTACTATTAATTATTATCTTAGTCATACATAAAGTCTATAAAAATTCAAGGATAAAATTTAATGGTCATCAATTTGACATGAAAAAAATAAATTACATAATTCGACGTCTTCACAATTCGACACGGACATTGAACACGATTGCATGAATATATTGTCCAGAATCCTGCACTTTATTTCTCCTCTTGTCAGGTGCCAAAAATGCATTTGTATTTCATGAAATCCTATTGGTCGGATCGTACAATTGGTAGGGTTAGGAGCTTGTTTCCAAGACAACCAATCTGTGCCTACCTTGGCCATGGCTAAGACGCGTCCACATCGCGCGATGCTTGTCCCTACCTATTCAGGGCGCCGCATAAGAAATATCATCATGCGGTACTGCATTCACATATTTAAAGGGTAAGGATTATCATAAACACACGTTTGGTAGTCCATTTTAGAGTTTACTATAAGAATTTTTGAATTTTCCATTTTTTTTTTTCTATTAAATTTTTATGTTTCTTTATTTTTGCTTTTTGTACAATCAAATTATGTAAATTATCATGCAGCATTCTATAGATAATGTTTGTTTTATTGCTATTTAAATGATTTAATGGTCATACAGGCAACAAAAGATTATAAAACAAGAGGGAAAATTCGTGAGAGAATATTTTATATTTAAATTAAAGTAGATGTATTCATTCAAAGGTTTTTATTTATTTAATCCAACAAGATGCGAAGAAGTTAAAATTTTTCTCGTATTGATTTTTCCTTTAGCTTGTTGGGGGTTTATCACAATTTTCCCACGTACTTTTGTTATGTTGCCAAATGATGAAAGAAGTTCTGTGGTAGTACTGTTTTATTACGTGCTGATCCAGTTTTTAATCAAATCGAACAAAAAAATCGAAAAAAATGTTTTTTACAAAATAAAAAAAATAAAAATATCGACGCTATTTTTCCGCATGTGAGAAGAAATTAAATCTTAAAGGAAAAAGATGATATTATAAACAGAGTTGACAGTGATAGGCTGTGTTCACTCCTCCCATAATCACGGTTAATCAATTACTAGGTCTGAAGGGTGGCCCCGTGGAACCAGGAACGTCGTTCCGCATCAGATGATACCATCATACCCGTTCTTTAGTTGGTTCCAGGTTGAAAATGCATAAAAGATTCAGTGAAAAGAAAAAAAAGAGAAAATTCACATATATAAAACGGAACCTCCGCCTAAAAGCCGTGCAGGGAAGCCACACTGTAAATCTTTTTGCTTGATCTATAGTTTAAATTGACTAAAAAGTATCGCCGTTTTCTATAGTCGTTTTAGTGGATCTAATTGAAGAGTGACTAAAATTTAAATCAATGATTGCCAAATTTTTATTAAATTTAGCAACCATCGATTTCAATTTGTCATTTTTCATTTAAACTCATTAAATTTAGTCATTATTGATATAAATTTTAGTCGTTCGTTGATTAGACCCACTAAAACGTCTAGAAAACGGCGACACTTTTTAGTCTCTTTAAAAACATAAAATACAGGTTTTTGAAGTAATTTTTGCCATAGGTGTAGTCTACAAAAATTAGACTCTTTTGCTACTAAATTACAATTTTTTAGTCACTTGGATTTACAGTGCAGCTGCAGAAGGCAGAGTTTCGTCTTCCAGAATTTAATATTGTTGGGTTGGAATGTGTGGCGTGAAGAACTGTTTTACACTCTGTTTAATGGGTAGTTCTCGGGTGTTTTATTCCGTTAGAGAAAGAAAAAGACCTGAATGTTTACGCATCCTTAAGTAATTGTGCTATTTCTCCAGTTTTTTTGAGTTTTTTATATTTTTATTTTTTTATAAGAGGAATCTTGGAAATGTAATTAATTAAACGTTGATGCGGACTCGGGGTTTGGAGGTTGTGTTATAGACACGTGTGAGTGTAAAAAAAATCGGTCGTAACTCGCTTGTTTGTTAAGTGAAAATATATCGATCGATCAACGGTCGATTAAAACTGTGTGGTTTGACTAATCGCGTATTTAAAAGTCTGGAAAATTCAGGGTTTAAAGTATCAAATTATTTACAAAAGAGTGAAAAATCGTTATTGACGCTCGTTGAAGTGGAGAAATGTGTAGATTTTTTAATATAATTAACGTCTTATCTCGCTGTTTACGGCGTATAATTACTCACTTGACCGGAAATAAGACAAAATTTGAATCTAATCAATCACATTTGAAAATAATAACCTTTTATTTTATAATTACTAATTATAATAACGTCTGTTTGTGCAAATGTCAGAGATTTTGGTATATAGAAAAATCAATTTTATTGTATGCTGGCCATGATAAAGCCCATTTTCATCTTTGCAGGTAGGCGATTCAGCATGAAACACATTGTGATATTTGTTTGTGTGGCTGCATTTATCGCTTTATGGTTTTCCTACACAATTTTAGATCATTTTCGCAATAAAGTCGTGCATTTCAGGTACGTTTCACTGCAAAACATCAATTTCCAATTCATTTTATTTAGTTTTTATTCTCTAAAAAAAAAAAATTTAGTCGCACAGAACGCAATTACATAGACTCTTCCTACTCAAACTTGCACTGCGCAGCTAAAAAAAACATATTCTTTCTGAAAACGCACAAATGTGCCAGCAGTACCGTTCAGAACATCCTCATGCGATACGGCGAACGCAACCAACTCAACATCGCTCTGCCGCCTCAAAGCAACTATCTGGGCCACCCGCAACTCTTTCGACGCGACATGGTGATGCCCTTAAAGGAAAACGCAACTTTCAACCTCTTTTGCCACCACACGCGCTTCAATCAAAAAGAAATCGAATCTCTAATGCCGAACGACACAATTTACGTGACGATTTTACGCGACCCCGTTGCTTTGTTCGAATCTCTCTTTGCATATTTCGATCTCCAGAAACACTGGCAAGTCAACTTGGAATCGGTACCCAGCGTACCACCGAGTGTCCTTCCACGCGCTCATCAGAACCGGTTCGGTCAGAACCAGATGAGTTTCGATTTGGGACTTTCGACTCTGGAGTTTAACTCGCCCGACGCGGTGCGTCGTTTCATTGACCGTTTGAATCGCAGGTTCGATTTGGTGATGATTGCGGAGAAATTCGACGAATCTCTCATTTTACTCAAGGATCTTTTGTGCTGGGACATAAAAGACGTGATTTATTTTCGGCAAAACGCTCGTCTCGAGAGCGCCAAAGTCGAGATGAATGCGACGTTGGCGCAGAAGTTGCGCAAATTGAACGACGCGGATCAACAGCTTTACGATTTTTTCGACAAAAAGTTCGAGGAGAGAGTGGAGAGTTACGGGAGGGAGAAATTGAGACTCGAAACCGAGGAATTGAGAAGATGGAATGCGAAATGGCACGATTATTGTGTCGAAAGGGAAGCTGCGACCAACACCAACCAACAAGTGCCGCCGCAATTTCGCACGTGGAGTGATAAAGTATTGGGCTTCCATTTACGGCCTGGACTTCACAGTCATTTATGTGAATCCATGGCCAAAACTGAAATCGCTTACACGCGTGACCTTCGGTTGCAGCAAACCGAACGTAATAACTCACCACAGACATTTTTTGCTCTTTTTTAAAATAATTTATTTTAATTCTTATTTTTTTAAATTTTATTTACAATTTTAAAAACTTGTTATCAACACTAGAGAATTTGAGAAAATTCTGCTTCTCACGCTGACCACTGCACGGCGCTGCTACGGTTAGCAAGATTATTTCTCACATATTTCTGGTGATGATTGATATATTTTTTTATTTTTTATTTTTTATTTCTTTTTAAAGTGACACTTTAATACTGCTCAATCTTATTTATACAACTTATCATGTACAAAAAACGTGGAAATTCTTACAATCAAATGTTTTTTTGTTATGTTTCACTGCACAGTTTTTTGTTTTCATTAAAAATAACATCAAAATTCAAGCAAATAAAACGTCAAATGCTTTGTCCATGTCGTCTTCGGTTCCATTGGTTACCCATTCGTAAAATTCTTCGAAGGATTTTCCTCGTCCCAATTCCATGGGTGACTTTGGCCGCACTTTGTCGGGTAGCGACCGGGGTCTCCTCATCACGACCGGTTTAGGTTTTATCGCTGGTTTCGGTTTCGGAGTGAGCGGAACGAGCGGAGTGAGCGGT
>JAQFZO010000984.1:0-18878 GCA_034695885.1 Geophilus flavus | reverse complement strand
ATAGGAACGGTCGAGCTTAAAAACTACAGCTCACTTCGGGTTGACTACACCTTATGTGGGCTGTTCTTTTTAAAGTTGGCCAGCTGAATAGCTTGTAAACTATAAAAGGAAATAAAGTTGTGTACAAATAGGAGCAAATAAATGCTTTTGACCCATTTTCAATCTATTAATCTTAATTGATCATTTATTTTTGATGTATGAATTGAACCATTTAAATGCTTGTTCATGCAACTTTGTAATTTTCTTTTCTTACGTTCTCTTATACAGATTGAGTACAAACCTGATTTATACACAACTTTAATCCTGTTTTTCTTAAAATTATTCCACATATGAAGTCAAATCATTTCTAGGCTCGGTTTGAAGTGCTCTACAACTTTCTAATTGACTTTTTCACTACATCTGTCAAGGTTCTCGAGATAAACAGACAGATATAAGGCTTATAAGATTGCCAACAGCTTCTGGAGCTGGATTAAGGATGACCTTGAACCTGAGGCCAAAGACCAAATTTATTGGATTCTTCGCCCACTACTTCCTATTCAATGGCTATAACAGATCTTTAATACTTTTATAGCTTAGGAGTTATCCAGCTGGCCTACTTTCGTCTAACAATAACTCACCACACAGAAAAAGTAAGTGTTCAATGCTACCATGAAATAATTATAAACTGAAATTATTTTCTGCACTTCAAAAGCTTTTTTCTCCTTCATAAGCTGCGGCCCAATGTATGTGGCAAATGTTACAAACATTAGGCAACAAAATAGTGTAGGAAACAGACTGTCCATTAAAAAATAATTATCCATTCGTGTATCTAGTAAATTAAGAATTGTCAATTTTTTTTAAATTTGATTTTTTTATATTTTCCTACCTCTTCCATTCCATACTTCAGAGTAAACAGAGTAAGCCTTTGCCAACAAAGTCACCATAGCTAGCTTTTTTTCAACAGATTAGCTTGCAATTACTGCTGTAAGCAATAACTGTTAAACCTATTTACCTTTGTTTATGAAAATTTGAGAAAATGTTGCTGCAATTATGAGAAAGCTGCTGTGCTCTGTTTGATCTAAGCCAAGAATGGAGGAATGTTATTTACCAAATCAATTTTCCTCTTTGATGAAATCCCATTGATCTTATCATGCAGGTAATGGGAGCATGGAAAATTACAGGTATTTTCTCATAGGTACATTAAGCAAATATTTCTAATGGAAAATTTTGCTAAACCTAATAGTTTGGTAGTTTAGTTTCCTCTTTGGTCTTGTTTACTTGTACCAATCAGGTTTTCTACACGCCCCCTGTAAAGAATTAAAAGTTCAGCCAATCGTAAGTGGCCAAACCATGTGATGGTTGACATTCAGCTTGGGTAAGGACAAGGGCAAGGGGTTAAAAGCGATTGTACCCAAAAGTTAGGCAACCTCAATTCACCATTCATCCCCTATAGTACGTAGAAACAGACTCATTCACCCCATTTCTCTTAAATCATGAAATTTAAAGATGGCGGATTTCGCATAATGTTACTAGGTACCTGACAATCCTGTGCTCAAATGTGATTGCATATTGCACTTTTGTTAAAGGTGGTCTAAAAAACTAAAATTAAGAGCAAATAAGCAAGAACAATATAAAACTTCACATTATCAAATCTCAATCCAAATCTAATCAACATAATTATTAATTCAGTCCTAAATTTACGATGGAGTTTCATCAGAAAGCAAAGTGAAGCAGCAATCACATCCAGTCTAGCGTTATGGTATTAAAGGTAAATAATGAGGGATAAGTATGACACTCCATTGAAAATAGCAGATCACAAAATATGATATCGTCAAACCTTTCATTTTATTAGCTCTTTCTGCATAAAAACTCACGCGATTTATGTAAAATTAAAAACTACATGGCATCAAATATGTTTTTTTTTTTCGATTCGATGCTAGGAAAAAATTGAAAAAATTGAAAAAGCTTTTACAAATGCTTTTGGAATGCCAACTTTGGCACTTAAAACAAATTTAATTTTAAATTATTGATTTCAAATTTTTTTATCACAATTAGTATAAACAACTAAATTGTGGAATAGCACTAAATGAATTACCTTAAATGCTTGTCATTATATGAAAAAATATTTCCTAAAAGTTCATATTTTTTGGGGATTAATCATCAAACAGACAACTGATGAACTATTTGTTTACATTCAGGTTTTAGTGAACAATAAATGCTGAAAAAGACTTGAAGAAATTGTTATTTCTGTTTTTTCAGGTTTCCTATCACCAGCTGAAACTGGCTGATGAAAACCAGCTCCTTGCCTATAGTGTCATACTTCTCCCCCTTTATTTACTTCTGGTATAATTCATTGAGTAATTGTTTCACTTACTTCATTTCGTAGAAAGGCAATGGCACATCCACATGCTAAACGTATGGCCTGCAAATTAATTATATCAATGACCAATTTAACTTACAAGATTTACTAGCTGCATTTATTTTGAAAGGAAAAGCGAGTTTTTACCTCCAGATAGGTAATTAAAAGAAAGTACAGTCTGATTTGGAGGTGTTGAAACACGACACGTGATCATAATTAGCCAATAACAAACTGTAGTAAGATAAGAATAAGAATAAGTGATAATAAGTCACTTATTTTTCAAAATGAATGCACCCAGTGTTTTAAAATTTACTTCGTCGTCAACGATTCCATAGAGTCTTTGTCTCATGAATTCGTAAGCCAGTTGGATACCTCGTTCCAGTTGGTTACATTGCTGCAGCTCAGAAAAAATTCACATTTTGATTTAAAAATGAAAAAGAATACTAGCTTACATTTTTTTCAATTCCATTTGCTAAAAAAAGAACCAAAGAAAGAATAAAAAACCAAGATAACGTAGACATTCTGTATTAAAATTGCAACGATGATTGATTGTATTTGTTACAGTAATGCGTGATTGAGATTTGTTGAAGAGTTGAATTAGCTTCTAATTTTCAATGGGTTCTTGGTTGCATTAATTAATGGTATTATGCTTGAAGTTATTAAATAAGATTAATTAATGGTTTTTTATGAGAAAATTGCTCAATTAAAACTGACATTATGCACATGCGTAATGCTATTAGTTCCTTAAATTCACAACAGATGTCTAGTCCATCTGAGCATGTGCAGAACAACATAAACAAAAGCGTCTGCTCGTTTATCTTCCGTGCGAGATGCCTCGTTATTTGTTGTTGCCATAACAATTGATCTTTCGGAGATTTTCGGGAATTTTATGGATTTCTAGGAGTTTGAAGGATTTTATTGCAATTTTCATTTGTGCGGTTGAAGAAAAACTCGAATTTTTCATTTATGCGGTTGAAGAAAAACTCGAAATATTTATTTGTGCGGTTGAAGAAAAACTCGAAATTTTCATTTGTGCGGTTGAAAAAAAACTCGAACTTTTCATTTGTGCGGCATTCTCATTTTTGTCGAACAAAAGTTCGGCATTCTCATTTTTGCTAAAGAAAAGTTCGGCATTCTCATTTTTGACGAAGAAATGTAGGATAAATGATTTGGAGACACTTTTAGAATACGTCTGTACTCTTTAATCAACGTAAAGTGAATTGAAATTTACATATAATACAGGAAGTAGTTTGAGTTAATCCCTGGTGAGTCATGCTCACCTGACACCTTTGCATACCAAAAGGTTAATCCCTTTAACATGTTTAAACAAGTTGATATCATGGGAAATGACATCACAACAAGAAAAGTTCGGCATTCTCATTTTTGCTGAAGAAAAGTTCGGCATTCTCATTTTTGACAAAGAAAAGTTCGGCATTCTAATTTTTGTTGAACAAAAGTTCGGCATTCTCATTTATGTCGAACAAAAGTTCGGCATTCTCATTTTTGCCGAAGAAAAGTTCGGCATTCTCATATTTGTCGAACAAAAGTTCTGAAATAAAGTATTCTTCCATTAATTCAAAAGTTATTCAACTTATTCCCAAGATTCCACAAATTGCACTGTTTTAACACTACTGAGCACCAACAAATAACAGCCAAAACAACTACGAAATGGCTGAAAATCAAAAGAATTATGGTTTTGGTGTGAAAAATTACAAATTTTGGGTGAAATTTTGTGTTGAAAAATGTGGGTGTTGATGTTGGTGTTGGTTACTCAAAAATTGGGCACTTCTTAGATGAAAACGGAATAAAAGGTTTTTACTACTCGCTACTATAAAACGTTACATGTTGTTACAATGAAATCCAAAGTAGGAGTGAGTCGCAGCTCACTAAACATTTCCCATAATACACTGCTTTTACCTAATATGGTATTAATCTTGGCCGTAGCCTCCCTCACCATCCCTCAATCAACAATTACCCTCGCAAACACTCCAAACATCCAAAAAATACACTTTCAATGAATATAATTCCAAACTCTTTTCCCCAACAGATTCGGCATCTATACTTTGCTATAGGCTAGCCTGCTCGGTTTTTGGATACAGTGAACGGTTTTCTAGAAAATTGAGTGTCACACCTTAAAGTAAAGACCCTGTATAATGTGTAAGTAACATTGCAAAAATTAATTTAATTAATGGACATATTATGAAATCTGACATTTTTATGTGAAACAATGATTTAAGACAGATGTAATAATTGATTTCTTAAGTAGTTGGACATTGTTTTTAATTGTATATCATTTTTATTAAAAATTGCGCTAAGAAAATATCAATAACAATATATCTTTGCATATTCTACATTACGATACCATTGTTGTTTGGTATTTAATCGGCCCACCAAATCCTGAATATTTTATTATTTTAATTTCAAACAATTGTTTAAAAGAACAACAAATGTATATTTTGCAATCAGGTATAGCCACTGGTGAGTAGCGACATGTTGTGACATCAACTCTTTGAAGCAAAGTGAAATTTGACAAAATGCGTTAACTTTCCGAACAATTCAAAACATGACAAAATCGATATACCAAGGAAAAAACCCAAAATAGCTCCAACATCGCACATCAATTGCATCAAAGGCAAAGACAATTCTTGTTTAAATATTTCCTTCAAATTATTTTCTAACTCAACCGAAGTAGCCCCTATAATACCCCCTGCTTCTACCCGTGGTAAATAAAATGCACTGAATGCTGTATAAATTGTAGAGCTGCAAGATGGCTTACAACCACAGTCACGCTCTGCTTCCGTGTTTAGGTAGATGTTCAAATATGAATGTCTAAAGTCCTTTGCTTGGATCATTGTTTCACACAAAGGTATTTTCGTTGAATTGATGAATGGCAGTCTGTTAGGGAAAAATAATGCATTAAAATATTTGATTTGATCAACTCTATGACTCGGAGCTTTTTGGTTGTATAAAGTTGTGTGATATGTGTTAATGTAATAGGTCGGAGCGCCATACGTTGTATAGAGTAGTACGAAAGTGTAAATAAAGGGGGCGTTAGTTACAACATGTAATGGCTGTTGGGTTATAAGTGAGTTAAACTTGTGAGTTAGGTAATTGCATGAGCTGTGATGAGAGATTAATTACTTAATATTGGGATGGTGAGGGAGGCTACGGCCTGACGAGGGAATTATGGGTAATTTCTTTTTTGTCCGTGAGCTGCGCCTCACTCTAGACACAGACATTGTATGAGCAACATGTATCTTGATCTTATCTAGTAGTTAGTAAACCTATTTATCGTTTTCACTTCAAAACCGTCTGAATTTATGAAGTCCAACACCAACAACCAAATGTTTTTTTCCATTCGATGCTAGGAAAAAATTAAAAAATTAAAACAGGCCTTTTAGAAATGTTTTTGAAATGCCAACTTTGGCACTTAAAAACAAATTTAATTTTAAACTATTGACTTTAAATTTTTTATCACAATTAGTACCTATTAAATTGTGGAATAGCACTAAATGCTTGTCATTATATGAAAAAAATTTCCTAAAAGTTTATATTTTTTTGGGGATTAATCATCAAGCAGACAAGTGGTAAAGTATTTGTTTACATTCAGGTTTTAGTGAATAATAAATGTTGAAAAAAGCTTGAAGAAATTGTTATTCTTTATTATCAGGTTTTCCTATCACCAGCTGAACTGTCTGGCCTCAACACTGAACAGATGAAAACGAGCTCCTTGCCGAGTGTCATACTTCTCTCCCTTTATTTACTTCTGATTTTATCCATTATATTTGTATTTCGATAAATATTCAAAAAAATTAGATATGAAATAGAAACTATTCTAAGCTGACCATTCGTCCCAGAATTTTAGAGACATGTCACTGAACAAGCCATGCAGATGACCCTGGCTACATTTGTCCCAAATTTTTATTTTATTTGAATTTTATGTTGTTTAGCTTGTATTAAATAAACTGCATTTCAGATCGAATATCTGTTTTAAAAAAACTACGGTATACGTAGTTGAAAAACTCTACACCATCACCATCATATTTACAAAGTGTCAAGGAAGTCTGTCGACGAAAGAGAATTTCTGACACACTGTACAGTATACTGAATATTAATATACAGTAAACAAATGCAGTTTTCATAAATTTAGCTTAAACTACTAGTATTCAATTTATAAACTGATTAGTAGTATAAATAAATTATCATATTATCATACAATTATTTACACATAAAAACTAGACTGAACCAGTCAGTCATACGTATGACTCATAGTCATAACCAGAATTCATTACTGTAGTTTAAATAAAATAAAATAAGAATAAAATTTAAACTTTATAAAACTCTTTTCTTATTTTATTTCCCCTTTTATCATTAAAATTAAAATTTATTTAAAACACACCCTGTCCTGGCAGCCTACCAATTGTTCTAATTTACCAATTTATCAACATCACATACCAAAATTAACAGTCAACAACTGCCTATAATTCACAACTTCCCCAACTCCTCTGGGCACCAAAGTGGCCAAATAAAACACTTGTAGGATGCCAGAAACAAAAAGCAGGACTTCTTCACAACATCCAGAAGATCAAAACCAGCCACAACCCAGGTGAGAAACCAAGCCAATATAGCCATCAGAGGCCCCCTAGAGTGAACAGTTATTCATCCAGATTTCAATCTCAAGATGTATATCATGTGTATAACCCACGCAACACGGTGACAGCGAAAGCCGCGTATGTCATCAACGGAATGGCTTCCTAATAAAATGTGATTTTCAGGATCAGATTGATGATTATGGGCACAGTAGGATGAGGAATGTGATAAATAATCTGATGTAGAGCAAATAGCTGTATGGAGGTTAGGTTAGGTACCTTTTCACTTTTCTTGATCTGGCTCCGGCATAATACGCTGAGATTAAGGCCAGGATGGAGAAAACTGGACATTTGACTGCCAGGAATTCGAAGCATGGGTTCAGGGTGTTGGTGCTGGGATCCCAGATATTTGTTGAGTTGAGTTCTTCGTTGCAGAGGGTTTTCCAGTGCCATGTAGGTGGTGGATTCATTATGGCTGATAAAGGATTAAAGAGTGTTTTTATCAGTTTGTAATTGATTTTACCTCAAATTTCCTTGCTTTGTTGTTCCAGTTGTAGTTGCTAGATGAATCCGGATGGGTTTATAATTTGATATTTAACACGTCGCATGATCCCGTATGGGTCTCAGTTTACAAATAACGGCCCGAGTAACCGCTGTCCGATTCCTACATTATCGGCTTTTGGTGGTTTTGTTTTGTTGAATGAAATTATTTTTATGGTCTTTTAAATTTGTATTTAATAAAGTAAATGTCTCAAGTAAAAAAAACAAGATTATTTATTCTTAAAATAGAAATCTCATATTAAAACCATCTAAGACCCGACGGATTTATTTACAACGTAATCGCGCACTCTGGTGAGAAAACTGAACATCAAAGCAGCTCACATGTGATACCAGAAGTAAATTTACTTCTGGTGATACCTCATGCCAGCTCATGTGATACGATTTTAAGATTATCATACGTCTAGAACGCCAAAAAACATAAAATTGTAAGAACCATAAGAAACTAAATAAATAATACCATTTAATTCATTGTAGGTATGAAGTACTCGATGAAGTATGTAAGGCACCGCCTGGCTGCTGTCCGACTCCTCCATTATCGGCTTTCAGTGATTTTATTGAATGAAATTATTTCTACGATTTTATATTTAATAAAAAACACACATTCAAGTCAAAAATACAAAATTTATTATTTACCACAAAATTTCAGCGCAAAATTACTGAGGAAAAATTTCTGCAGAAAATTCACTGTGAAAATTTTTCCCTGTGATGACGTCATTGCAATACTGTACCGACCTACTTTATTTCAAATGCCGCCTAAGAAGCCTAAGCTTCGTGATGCCGAAAAAGAGATAAACCTACTAAAATTAATCAGTTATTTTTACTTCACGTTTAAATTTATTTTTATTATACGCATAAGAAATGAACTAGTAAGTGGTGTTTTAGAGGAGTTAACGTGGGATCGACGAAATGTATTAAGTACGGAAGTCAATTTTATAAAATGTGATAATTTTAAGAAAAATAATTTTATTTATTAGAGGCCACGCATGACATCTTGCGGTTTAGCTGCCCAATTGATAAATTTTTTAAGTTAAATACAATTAAAACTCATCATGTAAAAAATTATCTCATCGAAGAAAGTGAATGTAATCTAGATCTGAGGTCAACAGATAGAGAGTATTATATTGAGGCGGTAAAAATTGACCTAAAATTGAATTAACATGGTAAGTTTGCGTTGAATTGCGGTGAAACGATTGTGCAATCGATAAATTAAGAGTAACTAATTGTACTTTGATGTTGCAGTGGAAGTTTTGAATGAAGTTGTAAACGATTTGAATCGAGATCTCGAAATGGAAAAATCCGAAACTGTTCAATTTGACGATAAATTAAATACCCTCGAATTTGAAGGAACCGAAGCAATCAAATTAAAGGACGACAGACGAAAAATTATAAAGAAATTCAACGTCGTCGAGAGAAAATAACAATTTGATGAAACAGACAACGAAGAAACGACTACGCTCGAAGTCTGAATAAAGTTCACTGTTACTCAGACGTTTAAACATACTGGGATTTAGATTCCTTCGTTCCTCTTCCTGCTGTTCGACTATGTCTTTCCAAGTCATCAATCTTTCTAGTTTGTCTTTTCGGGTGACGTATGTGTGCACTGCAACAGCGGCCATTGCGTCCACAAATACGTTTCCAGTGGTACGCAGACGGTCACTGCTCAGAAATGGGTTTAAAATTGTAATTGTGGATCGAAAAGACTCGTATATACGAACATAAACGTTTCCATCTCTAAAAAAGACTTGGATAGGGTCGTAAACTGTTTCAATGGTGCGTCTATCGATAATAAACCAGTGACTACTGCGTTTAATTCTGAATTACCTGTTGTAAATGGCAGCATCAAGATACTTTGAGCAAAGGAATTGATCCTTTTAAAGTGGAAATAATGAATTGAAAAGTAAAATGTTATTGGGAAATTGCAACCCAAAAAATAGCTAACTCTAATAAATTTACCGGATGATAATTACACGCCAAAAAGTCAGTTCGTAACGTGCAACTTGACAAACAAAAATCGTAGTCACCGTCAACCATATGGCAGAACCGCATTTGCTGACGATTGCGCCGATGATGGTGAAAAGACGTGCCGGTGCCGTTTCTATCTTCGCCTGACGTTCCAGCCAGGATACTGTGGTCGGAATACTGACTAAACTGTATTTATTGGGAATTAAAGTGTGTTTTATCGTCGGGTTTTGTTGGATTTAAGAACTGCGTGTGTCACCTGGATGATGTGGTGAAGCTTCCGTATATTGCAGTTATTCCTGACATTTTTTTGAAGTTGGCCCATGGGTTTATTCCCGTGTATTACGTAGAAGTGTATGGGCATATGGATGAGAAGGGTGATGACGAATGTAAATGTGTAGAAAAATAGTTGATTCAACATAGGATTTTCTTCGAGATTCAACGTTATTAAGGCTTCTATGAATAGAAATAATTTGCCAATTTGGGAATATCTGAAATGCATTTTTTGTTACATTTAAAAGTGGGCATTTCGAGCGGGTTTTAAAGGCACTTCCGGTTATGGTGGGACTTTGGTGGATTTTTGGCACGTAGTGGGTACTCATAACTATACGTGCTCCTGAATTTTCTCATCTCCAACTCAACCGGAAGTGCCTTTATTGACCCTTCCGAATGAGACTGCCGAAAAAAAGTGTTTGTTAATTCAATTTTCTCTGTACCGGTATACCAAAGTAAAATGACATTTTAAGTTGCATACTGTAGTTGTAGTGGCCAGTGTCATTCTTCAACCGGATGTGCCCTTTCACAGGTTCCAATCCAAAGGGCATAGTTTACCATTGGAACCAATCAGCCGCAATCAACAGAGATTGTTCCAAACAAGAAAAAAGCCGAACGGTTACTTTCTTTTCATCAGACAGAAACTGAAGTGTAAATCCTACAATAACTCCAATCGTGTTCAATCCAATATAATTTGCAAACCCGACATCCGCCGCGTCTATCCACCGCCAATTTTTAGGATTCTCTACACAATAAAACCGAAAACATTTTTTTTTTTTTAAATTATACAAAAACCTGTAATACAGTAAATACTCAAAAACGAATTTTTCAGGTTTTCATTATCATCAGGCAACGTCGGTCCAGAATAAATCATTTGAGAACGATACTAAAAACAACAAAGATCAAAATTAATAGTGTAGATCCATTCAAAATGTTTTTTAATGTTTTTCTCTTGTTTTTGAAAAATTGTTTTTCCTATAAACATAAAATGAAAAAATGCATCATCATTCGTCCGTTAATGCTTTGCATACATATTGGACACTAGTGGTAGTGGTGATATAAATAAAATTTAAAACCATTTTTGCTTTACGGTTAACATAAAACAGAAAATTGAATCATCACTTCATCAGTTGTTATCATGGCCACCATGACCGAGATAAAAAATGCCAAAAATGAAATTCAACAACAAAAACAAAAACTTTGAATGCAACTTGTGAATTAAAAAAAAAAAAAGTTTACACCCGACTTACAGTTTTGGTAAACGCCTCGACAGCATTGGGTGGCAAAACATTCCTAAGAAAATTTGTCATAACCATAAAAATAGTCGACTTCGAAAGCCCCTGTCACCAAGAATGGATAACTGTTATCCATTCTTGCTGTCACGGGATTCTTGGGAATGACCAACTGAGAACCGGAAGTCAAGAGGTAAGTAGTCAAAATAGCCAACGTGATCGCCATGCAAGTCGTGGTCAAAGAGTACGTAGATGATGAAATGCCAAAACAGTTTATGGCCGAGAGCCGCATTCATTCGTCCCAAATTTGAAATTATGCTGACGGTGATGAGTGGCATGAGCACGCCTCTCATCATCCTCATGTAAAAAATTCCAGGAAATCCGATTATGTATAATTCCAACGCGTTGTACTTTTCTTCCCTGAGTCTCAACAGATTTGCAATGATGAGTCCAGCCAAAATAGACATAAGAACACTAAAGACCATTTTGTGGTTCTTGATGAAGATCCATACTATTGTCTTCCAGCGTAAGAATTTATTGACTGTTGCTGAACCTGGGAGAAAAATTTTTCACTTCTAGTACCATAAGATGTTTTGAAATTTAATGTATACGAACTTTTTTTACGTAAGGCCGCGCCAAAACCACTACCAATACCAACTTCTTCCCTGCTTGCATATGGATTTCTGTTTTTAAGGGATATAAATAGTTGTTTGAGAAAATTGATTAGGGAGGTTGGGGAGTTTTTTGTGAAAGCATAATTCGTCGAAACCAAAAATCACGTGATCAGAAGTTTGGGTGCCTTATTTTGGAGTTAGGATTTGGTAAATCCATGGTAAAAGATAAAAACCAAATAGCAGGTGTCTCCACTGATTGATGGGCAGATGTGATGTCATGTTAACCCTTTTAAATAAAGCTGAATTTCAATCAATAAACTTGAATAATTTATCATGTATAGCGGGAACCATGAAGGGGGTTGTACAAATTTTATCTACCATCCAGCTTGCGCCCAAAATTGTCTATGTTCTTCTCTAACTTGTAAAAAGGTCCCACTTGTTAATCTGTTGGCAGGATCATGCCATACTGATGCCGTACGTAGTTTGCTTTGCTGTTAAGGGTCAGTACTCACAGCATGACCAATTTGCAGACAATATAGTATGTTACAGAAAAAAGTGCTCACACATTCAGTACCTGGAAAGTCTGTGCCGTGACCCTTGAAACAGCAAAAAATAGACTTTCTGTGGGATCAGAACCACAAAAAAAAGAATTTAATTTTTCTGTGCCAAACTTTCTGTGGCTTCCAGCCAATAGCAACCTACCATCAGTCTGTGGCTTGATCTTACAGTACCAACAGACTAACAAGTGGGACATTGTGGTAATTGGTGAATACTGACAATTCTGGCCTCTGGGCACAGGTTTCATGGCCAGACAAAAGTAATGAGTACTTACAGTAAATCCTCTAATTGTGCACGGGTCTAAATAGACCGCGGGGCTTTATAACAGAGACTCTATAACATGAGAGTGACTTCTGCGTAATTCGGGAGTTTCCCTAAACTGCAACTCGACATGACGTGTCTCAAATTCCATACCGGTATCAAATTTAATCTGCAAGTTTTTGAACTTACGAGAGAAAAATCTGGAGAAGCAGAAGCTGCAGTTAATAAATTTTGGAATCACACCTGTACGTTCGGGGATGCGAACGACAACGTTTGGAACTCGAATCTGACGCAAAATTATAATCCACGACTTCCTGGAGCAGGAGCCAAAGTTGTGAGTACACTTGGAAAAGGACTGGACTGGATGGAATTTCATTTTTTGTTGTGATCGATTAATACGCGGGTCTCATATAATACGCGGGTCTCTAATAAAGCGCGGGGAAACTTAATTCTGCAATTTTAATGTGCGGGTACACTATTAGAGGATTTACTGTAACTTTAGTTGCTAAGCCGCAAACTGTGGTACAGAAAAATTAAAAAATATTTGTTTGTTCTGATCCCACAGAAAGTTTGAAGACTATCAGACTACGGCAGCACGGTCTATCCTAATAGATAGACCGTGACGGCAGCGACACTTCTACATATGCTCCTGAAAATTATGCTACGTATTAAAATTTGCCAAAATTCAATAGAAAAAAGGAAAATTCGCTTCGTGGACATTATTTCAATTTTTGATTGATTTGAAACAAATATTTTTGTGATTGAACATAATTCAATTTGAAATCACATGAATTAGTAAAAATTCAAGATTCAACCATACGTAAATGGATATCTCGTTGAATTTATGCAAATTTCATTGATTTCAAATTGAATTTTGTCCAATCACAGAAATTTGCAAAAAAAAAAAATAATCAATAAGAAATCCATTTCTGGTTTCATTTTTTTTTTTAATTTCTGTGTTTTTTGTTTAAATTTTGTCCAAAAAATGATGAATTCACCAAATTAAACAAGAAATCACCAAAATTCGATACGGTACGTAAAATGAACCACCAAATAACCGGAAATTACAAGTCAATACAGTAAACATTCGCAAAAATTCAACCGGATGTCAAAAAATCATAAAAATCCATCCATAAATTGCCTTACATCAACAAATATACTCCCAAATCTTAAACCAATAAAATATGCAAATTTGGTGCACGGTAGGTAATTGGTTTTGCAGAATTATGGTCCCCCCCAAAAAAAAAATCAAGATGAACAACCTTTTGAATTGCATTTCATCATACGCTCTTTCGTTCAACTTGTTTTGCGTTTGCAGGGAAACAAAAAGTGGAGATCTAGTAATTGGAATTAGTCGTTGATTTTAGTATTTTCAATGATTTTTAGATGAATACGGTACCTATGGGCATTTTCTTTAGAAATTATGGAATCTTTCCTCAATTTCCTTTGGAAGTCTGATCCCTCTGATCTTTGACTTTGGGATTTTTTTCCGTCATCAGCATATCTTGAGGAATCTTTCTTGGATTTCTCAGAAATGTCTGATCGTCGGGATTTCCCGCTGACTTCAGATTTGGTGGACCTTTCGGATTTTCTGCTAGCTTCGGATTGGGTCGATCTTTGAGATTTTTCACCCTCATCTGAATATTTAGTAGAATCTTCACTGAGTTTTGGATGTTGCATATTTGGTTTCAATGGGGTTTAGTTAATAAACAATGTGAATTTATTTAATAATAAAAAGGCTTTATTAAATTTATTTATTTGTTATGAGTACGGTAATTACTATTTTTCTTTGCATCATTTTTTTATCCGCATTTTTCAATGGAAATATTTTATCTTTTGGGTATAAGAACTTTTAATCACAACGCGGAAATTGCAGTTGTGTAAATAGATCAATTTCATGGGAATAACAAGAAATTGCATCAGCTGATACCATATGAGTAATAAGGGTCATAGTTAAAACCTGTCTGACTCCTTGATCAGTAAGTTGTACAAAAAATAATTTTAACTACCAAAAAATAATTTCTATTATTAAATCTAAGTTAAATTATCATTAAATTAAAATTTTAAAATTATAATAAAATAATAAACACAAGTTTAACACTACGAGTAGGACTAAATTTAACTACAAGCATTACATCATGCATCTATCGACCAATCAGATAGTGACAACGCGATCTAGTCGACGTGGAAGCGATTGCGTCGAGAGAAACTGCATCCTCATCGCCACGAAATATAAAATTCAAGGAGACCAGATATTTCATCAGAGTATGTCTACTCCGAAAACCATCATCATCGCTCCGATCGCCTTGGACAAGTCGGGTTTGGTCAATAGCAAAACACAAGTAACGATGTCATCCATTTTACATCAAACAAACAACAACACCCACGACAACATGACATTAATCAAACCCCCTCGTAAAAGACAACGCCTAGACCACCTATCATCCGAGCAAAAACTCATGAGAAGGTAAAAAAAAAAAAATTTACATTTGATTTGTATAGAAATTAATTTTTAAAAAATTTTTTTGCGACAGGAAATTAAAAAACCGGGTCGCAGCACAATCAGCGCGAGACAGGAAAAAGGCGAGGATGGATGATATGGAAATTGAAGTTCAAAAATTGCAAAATAAGGTTAGTTGAATCGAAACTTTTGTAATTTAATATTTTATAATTTTAAAAACATATAAAAATAATTTTTCTAGACGGATAAATTAATAAACGAAGTCAAAAGATTGAAAAACAGAAATGAAACATTGGAAAAAGAAAACGAGGAATTGAAAAAAAGATTAAGTTCGGTCGAAACGACATCCGTAGACATCAAACAGGTAATAAAAAAATTTTCCGAACATTTTAAACCGAAGTTAAACTCAATTTTTTCCCCGTAGGAACAAACAGAATCCACCCAGACCCAGTGGTCATGCAAAGAAAATTCACCACCCGATTCCCTTGAGTACGCATCGCTCATTAATGACTCTCAGCCGAAGGGACAGGATCAGTTGGTGGCTACTCTTTGGATGACGCACTTCGTTGGTTGGCTGACATTGAACCTGATCAGCTCTTGGATGTCTCAAAAGAAATTGCCAGAGAATTGGACGAACAAATCAACTTCAACACAACAGACATCATTGACTTCAAACAAGTAAATTTAAATTTTTTAAATTTACTCAAGATGCATTCAAATTTTTGTTTTCATTTTTGTCTGTTTTTTAAAAAACGGTTTGTTACAAAAACAGACCGAAACACTCTCTGCTGAACAAAATATTTTTTGTTTATTTGTTTTTGATCATTTATGGCTAATTTGGCCACTAGGGAAGCAGAAAAAAAAATTACTTAAAAACAGTAAAAACAAAACCAATTGGGACGTTTTTGCCAGATTTAAATTTATTTTCGATGACAATCCGAGGTAAAAATGGCAGAACTTTGAACAAGACTTATTACTGGGTCTCTTTAATGTCAATATCAATTTCGGTCCAGTTGGCCACATTGGTTTATTTAAATTTATTCAAACTACCATGGTGTCTGACGCGTGTGATGCATTCATTGATAAACGATGATGCAATTTTCTGTTTTATGTTTACCATAAAGCAAAAATGGTTTTAAAATTTGTTTATATAACCACCAGTGTCCAATGTGTGCAAAGCATTAATGGACTAATGATGATGCAATTTTTTATTTTATGTTTATAGAAAAAACAATTTTTAAAAACAAGAGAAAAACATTAAAACAAAAACTTTGAATGCACCTAATGAAAATTCTGGATAAATAAATTAAAAATTATAATTATATATTTTTTTAAACAGACAAACGACAGCGAAACTGGAGCCTGCACTGGAATGGTGGGGTCCTCAACAGAAAAATTGGAATCCGACAGAGAAAACGTGAAATTCGATCATTTGTACGGAAAACCGTACGAAAGTGAAAATGTTATCGTTGTGCCTCAGTTGAGTGATGAAGGATTTATGTCTGAGGTTATTCTGGAGGAAGATGGATCGACCACGCCGATTGATGTCGATCGCGATGAGCAAATGGAAGTTTCCATCACCGTGACGGCTCCAACATCGCCGCCCGCGACAATTTTGGACGATTTTTTGAACATTACGAGTCCTAGTTTCTACGACGTGAATAATAATGAGTCAAAATTCTATTTGAATCCTCCTAAATCACCCGTGAGTGATTCGGATTATGAAAGTGGTGGTTCCATTTACTCGCCGAGTTATTTGATGGATGAAGAGAGTCCGTTGTGGGAAGAATCATTCCAAGAATTATTTCCGTCTTTGCTGTAATTTTGAGTTTACAGTTTTTGTTTTTAAAGTACTGTGTACAGTGTTTCTTTTATTGCATCTTTTTCCAGAATAAATTATGTCACAAATTATATTTAAATAAAAATAATGCTTGTTTATTTTCTGATTTAATTTCATCGAGAATTGCGTCAGCCAATGTTGAATGGAATGAAATGAAGCATGAAATGAAGGTCATATCTGATATATACATTTATCATACATTAGTGACATCTGGTGTCAGATAAGATTGATTTAATCACATGGCAGTCAGTCAGTAGTTTGAAAGCTCCATGCAAAATATTTTTTTAATTTAATTTTTTTTTTTGCTGTGATTCAAGGATTTTTTTTTTAGTCATGTAATGTACGTGAGGAAAAATATTGTAACTTTTTGGCTTTCCTTATTTCTGCTTATTTTACTTTTTTTGTCTGTTTATTTGAGTGTGAACAAAGCTTCATTTAAGTAATCATCAATACAAGTTTTGTCGTATTATTGTAAATTTGACGCCAGAAGTATTTGTCAGGCTTACCACAGTTGGTAGATCTACCAACTGTGGACCACCGTGCTGTGGACTAACATGCGTTGTTGCCCTATTTCACCACCAGAGAGCGTTGATGTTGTGGTTGAGTGCTGTAGCGAAGTCACAGTACTGTGGCCTCGACTGTGGCTGTAGCTAAACTCCAACTAGTACAGAACTTGTTTTAGTCTTCTTTTTTTTTAAACGTAATACATGATACCGTGGTAATATGCAGACTATGGTTCTACTTGAATTTTTTTTATTGCATTACACAATTTTAAAAAATAAATATAAATTTATGTATATACATTTTCTGTTTAATTTATCAACAACAACGCAGTAGCTGCATTTAAATATTAAAACAAAGTTGAGTTTTGAAAATACAGTTTAACGAAAATAAGTGACATCTAAACTAAACTTTGTTTTTTTTTTCCCCCATTTAAATGCAGCTACAGATTTTTTCCTTTAAATACTCTCTATTCTTTTCTTGCAGCTGGTTTCTTCTTCTTCATTATCCCAGCAATGCACCGCATCTTGGGTTTCTTCGCCTCTCTTTATATCCCATGAAAATCTTGTGGCTTTAAAAATCCCCACATCTTTAACCTTTAAAAATCCTAGACATTATTGAAACTCCAAAAAATCTTTCAACATCTATACAGTATAAGCTTTGTAATTGCATTAGCTATTAACTGTAATTGAATTAGGCGAGTGACAATTAAAAGTGACGCAATTTTTATTCAAACTCTAACAGTACATCGAAATTGTTTACAACGACATAATTGTCTATAATTTTCTTCTCTTTCTTCGTAATTTTCATGCAATCATATACTCCGAGAATTTTTAATGGAATTTCGGATTTTAACAAATCCAATAATGATTCCACAGTAACCGAACTACTATAAAAGATTTGGAAATGATCCAGTTGCCGCAACAAACCATTCCCAACAAACAAGGCAACGACGTCTGACAATGAGTTGTAGCATTCGATGATATCCAGTATCTGCAAACAACATGTTGTTTTGAACAGCCTCAAATACTGCGAATCAGTCATTTTGACATCGTGAAGTCTTAACTCTACCAAGCATCCAAACGCAGCGCTGCAACTGTTAAAATCCATATTTGAAATGATGCAATGACCAGAAATATGCAAACTCTTCAAAACTGGGCAATAACGAGCTATGCGGGTAAAATCGATTTCAGCAAAACGAGCGAGTAGTAGGTTGGATAATGTTTTCAAAGCTGTCTGTAGAATGGGATCGTCGAACGTTTCGACGAAAGTCGTCGTGCGAGAAGCGCACTGCATCCATAGGATTCGCAAGCTTGGAAACGCTCTTCCCAAATCTAAACCTTTGAGTTGGAAATAAACCATCAATTCCTCCAACTTATAAGTGATGCTGCGCGAGTCTGCGCTGCTCGATTCGAATTGACGTTGGATTTTGGAAAAAACCTTTTCGACCCAATTGTGAGCGAAAACTTTTAATTTAGGCAAATGCTGCAAAGCGTGGAAACAGCCTTCTGGCGTTGTCTTGGTCTCTTCGACGAAAAAAGCTTCGATTTGCATCACGTCTCCATTGCATAACGATTCAATTCCTTTGTCGGTGATTTTTTGGCATTTATTCACGTTGAGAAATTTCAATCGGCGACAATGTGTTCCCAGGACCTTCATCACATTATCGGTGACCCAATTACTTTCGGCTA
>JAQFZO010000983.1:0-18882 GCA_034695885.1 Geophilus flavus | reverse complement strand
CCATGAAGTACATTGGTTTGCCAGCCAGAAATAACATGATTAAGTATGGGATGAGAAAGGCACCTGAGTTTTAAAGATAAAATAATTGTTTTAATTTTGTGGTTTGCAACGATTGAAACAAGTTTGTAAATTGTAATACTGGTAATGGTTGCCAGTTTTTTAATACCAATTTTTAATACCAATGCCAATATTGGCAATTGGCACTATTTAGTAGTCTGCAACAATAAAAATTGTTGCATTCAACAATGAAAGTTTTTTAATAATGAAAATGGTTTTTTAACAATGAAAACAGATTTTCAACAATAAAAAAACATTTGCAACCATGAGAAGACATTTCCAACAATGAGAAAACATTTCCAACAATGAGAAAACATTTCCAACAATGAGAAAACATTTCCAATAATGAAAAAACATTTTCAACAATTAAGCCAATTTTTGAAATGAATTTAGTTCTTCAACACTGAAATCAGTCTTTTAACATTAAATAATAGTTTTTCGACAGTCTATTAACTTTAAAAATAGCTTTTCAACAATAAATACAGTTTTATAACATTATTTAGTAGTTTTCAACAGTGAAAACAGATTTTCAACAATGGGAAAACATTCTCAACAATGAGAAAACATTTTCAGCAAAGAGAAAACATTTTCAACAATAAGAAAACATTTTCAACAATGAGAAAAAATTTTCAGTAATGAAGCCAATTCTTTAACAATAAAACCAGTTCTTCAACAATCAGCATTAAATAATAGTTTTTCAACAATGAAAACAGTTTTATAACATTGTTTAGTAGTTTTGCAACAATGAAAAGTTTTATAACATTATTTAGTAGTTTGCAACAATAGAAACAGTAAAAAATTGCGTTTTGGAAATACTGCATTTCACTACAGTGTACAAGTATATGGTAATTACTTTTGCAACAATCTTTGCAACTACAGTCCATTGTACAACAACAATAAAAATAAACTTCAACAATATATGGCAATGTGCAAGCTTAAACAATGAAAGCTATTACAACAGTGTAAAACACTGTACAAATCTTCTCAACAATATAAAAAAATATTCCAACAAGAACTGCAGGAAAGCCTTTTCACAAGGGGCAGCAAAATAAATGCAGATCAGCTGATTCACCTCAAAATTAATTAACTCCAAATGCCCTCAAATATATTCACTCCCACAAGTATTTTCATAAATAAATTCATAAATAACTAATAGCTTTAAAATTTTAAAAAAATATATAGGAAAAAAAACTTGCAAATTTTGCTGCAAAACTTGCAGATTCATTTAATGATAACTTTCTCCAAGGGAAAAAAAATGAAAGTGAAAAAAGGATGAGAGAAAGTCCTTAATTTTCACCATTATAAAAATTGAAGGTTTGTAACGATGCAGGAAATTACTGTTTTCGTTCTCACAAATGTGTGTCATACGCACACGGTTGTGACATTGAGTTTACGCTCATTAAATCGAGTAAGAAAATCGAAAAGTCTATGGTCGAAATAACTGCATTTCAGTGGAGCATCATAAATAATTCAACACGACCTATTTATCATTTCTTTCATATCTTTGTTTGAGCCCAATAAATAATGTGATAAAAAGGGAAAGTTGGTGTTTTTTCCGTTTATATTCACGTTAGACTGATGTTGTGTAAAATTTATCAATATTCATTGTTGAAAAAAAAATTTTTTAAAGCAAAAATGTTTCAACAGTGGAAAATATTTTTATGTAATAAAAAATTGTATTTAAACAATGAAAACTGTTTTTTAACAATAAAAAAGTTGTTTTCTAACAATGAAAAATTGTTTTCTAACAATGAAAAACTGTTTTTGAACAATGATAAATTGTTTTGGAACAATGAAAAACTTTTTTAAACTAGGAGAAACTGTTCTAAACAATGAATTACTGTTTCAAACAATAAAATACTGTTTCCAACAATGAATAACTGTTTTCTAACAGTGAAAAACTGTTTTCTAACAATAAAAAACTGTTTTCTAACAATGATAAACTGTTTTTAAACAATAAAAAACAATTTCCAAACAATAGAAATCAATTTTCAAACAAAAAATCAGCTGTCAAACACTAATTACCAATTATCCTTTAAATTTTAGTCATAAAAATCCATAAATAACAAAAAAATCATCAATTACTATCATTTTTTTGAAAATTGTATGAACTTTATGATCAAAATTTAAAATAACCAATTTTTTGTAAGGGTTAAACCACCCTAAACCAACAGATCCATTTTCCATCTAAATAAAACTTGTTTCAAACACAAAAAAACCATCAAAAAACTTGTTCCTTAATCAGAAAAAAAACAAAATCACGTTTCAACCCACATAACCAAACAAAAAACATTTCTTTATCACCTAAAAACCCCACAACCACATCACCACAAAAAAAAAAATAATAAATTTTTAAAAAAATCTGAATGAAGAGTTATTGCCCTCAAAAAACTTAACTCATCGATTGCCAATAATTGAGAAACTCACCTCCTCCATTGCTGTAAGCCAAGTAAGGAAATCTCCATATATTTCCAATTCCAACAGATAATCCAACGCATGATAAGAGAAACTCCCAACGATTTCCCCAGTTGCCTCTCGATTGCGTACTCTCGGTTCCGGAAACATTTCTTGCACGTTGCGTCTCTTCATCCATTTTTGCCACTTGGCTTTTGTGCTTGTGCGTGCCGCCGTTGCTCATTTGTTTCTCCTGCACGCGTTCCACATCGTACTATAAATAAAAACCAGGTGTCGCTTTAATGGCGTGTCAACTAAGTTATACGATTAGTTTGCGATTGCATAAATTTGCAACATGTAATTTCGCATGAATTTGCAGCAGAATAATGCCATTTTGCATGATTTTGCAACAAAATAATGCCAATTTGCATGAATTTACAACAATTATGATGTCAATTTGCAACAAAATAATGTAATTTTGTATAAATTTGCAACAAAATGATGCATTTTGGATGAATTTACAACAATTATGCTGCCAATTTGTAACAAAATGACGCATTTTGCATTATTTTGCAACCAAATGTTGACAAAATGTTGGTATTTGGACATGATTTGGTAATAAAATGTTGTCATTTTGTTTTTTATGATTTTGCAACAATTATATTAGTTATGGAAATTAATGCGGGAAATTGTTGTTTATTACTTTACTTATTTTCTTTTTTTCCTAAGGAAAATTCTTAAAGACTAGTTGTTGTTTACTCATTGACCTTCAAATTGTGATTTTTTGTTCCCACCTTGTCTGGTTTTTCTGTTGGTTCTGATGCGGAGTTTTTAGTTGTTGATTGGTAATTGTTGATTTCATGCATTGCTATGATTTCTGTTTCGTTGTCGATGGTTTCGGCAGGCATTGTTGGTGGGGATAATGTGTTGTGTGTTTGTTAGTTGTTAGTTGAGGTTAGTGATGTAACTTAGATGTGTGGAAGTGTTTTTTAAATTGCGATGAATTAGTTTAGTTTGAATAATATTTTGTGAATGGTTTGAACAATTGGGAATTGCTTTTAAACAATGAAAAAGTCGTTTTAAACAAAGGGAAAGTGGTTTTAAACAATGCAAAAGTCGTTTTAAACAATGCAAAATATTTTTAAACAATGTAAAAGGGTTTTAAACAATGGGAAAGTGGATTTAAAGTTTTAAATAACGTAAAACAGCTCTAACGTGGTAAGAATGTTTTTGAAGAATGGGACCCTCCTTGTTTAACTGGCTATCAATCCATGAAAATGGTTGTTAAACACTTGAAAACAGGATTCCAAGCAAAACATTCCTCAAACAATAAAAGTAGCAAGTAAATTAGTAAAAAAGACAATTAAAACAAAATAGAAATAACCATTAAACCATTCAAACCTCTCTTAAAACATCATTGAAAACATTTTCCTTTCCTAGAACAAGAATCATTAAAACACCAACCAGAAAAAAAAACACCCAAAAACAACCAAAACCAGAAAATCTACCTTAAAAAAACCTCTTCTACCTACAGAATACCACCAAACTTGATATCCAGCTTGTCAACACTAATCCCCAACAATGCCTGCATCCAATTGCTTTCGCAACGACAAAACTGGAGCAAAACCTGCATCAGTTCAACATATTTACATTCAGAACAAACTTCACTGAGCATCCTGTATGGTTACCATAGTTAAAACATTGTTTCCCAACAATGAAATCGCTTCCCCAATCCTCCAATGAATACACAGGAAAGTCAACCTCATCCTTTCATTTCCTATATTATAAAAACATGTGACCTTGCATAAAATTAAGAATGTGAAAGGTTACTTTAACCATGAGTTCAACTTTAAGGCCATCATCATCTTTAGGCTTAAAACTAAACATTGTAATTATTGCAAATAAAAAAATTATAAAAATTTAATTTTAGAAAAATCCGCGGCAAAAAAAATCATTAAACGAAAAGACAAGGTTGTTTCTAACTTCAACTTTCAAGGACAAAAGGAAAATGATTTCTGAATGTGTTCAAACCTTTTTCCTTCCAAGAAAAGTTCCTTGACATGGTCTAATGAATAAAGGATAAAATAGTGGATGAAAAGTTTATACCTTTGCAACCATTTCCACTGCTAGTTTGATTGATGCTTTGAGTGAATGATGTGACATGTGTGTGAATTCAGTTGAAGCATTCAAATGGATTATGATATTATGACATTGTAAAGGATAAATATAAATGGAAAAATACTTGAGTTTATTGGTAGATTATGGAAAATAATCCCTCAACAAGCTTATTCTTGAAATCCAACTGCCGTCATTCTTTAAAACTGAGTTTCAATTGTTTAAAACCCACTTTTCCATGGTTAAAACTAACTTTCCATTGTTTAAATTGTTTTTGCAATGTTTACAATTATTTTTCTATTGTTTAAAAAATGTTGTCTGTAAAAAACAGTGTGCCATTTTCCAAAATGTTTATATTGTTTTAAAGTAGTTTTGCATTGTTTTAAACTGCTTTTCCAATTTTTAAATAAACTTTTACATTATTTTAAGCAGTTGTACTTTGTTTGAAACACTACATTGTTTTAAAGCACTTTTTCTATTGTTCCAAAATGTTTACATTGTTTTAAATCAACTTTACATTATTTAAAACAGTTCTACATTGTTTGAATCACTTACATTGTTTTAAAGCACTTTTTCTATCGTTTTATAGCAGCTTTGCATTGTTTTAAACACTATTCTATTGTTTAAAATCAGTTTATTGTTGATTAAAACCACTTTTCCCATTGTTTAAACCAAACCATTGTTTAAAACCACTTTTACATTGTTCAAAACCCTTTTTGCATTGTTTAAAACCACTTTTACATTGTTCAAAACCCTTTTGCATTGTTTAAAACCACTTTTACATTGTTCAAAACCCTCTTTGCGTTGTTTAAAACCACTTTTACATTTTTTAAAACCACGTTTTCATTGTTTAAACAATGCTTTAAATAAAAGCTTTAAAAAATCGTATTGAGAGATTAAGTTATATATTCTTAGAATTTTGAAACATGTTGTAAATCCATTTCCATTCACCTGTGTCCGTGATTGTGGGAGTAAAGGTGAAGTCGGGGGTGGATGTTATAGTCACGTGAGGAAGAAAAAAAATGATAAAAAATGCCAGAGGCAAATGACCTGGAGTTGTACAGGAGGTAAGATTTATGGAGAATTTAAAATTAGGTTTAAAACTGATGTGATGTTTATCATTGACCTCATCAAAGTTATGGTTTGATATGAGATTACATTGATTTAATTGATATTTCTTCATTTTTTTTCCTTTTTACAGATGGATTAATTATTTAAATGATCAATGTTGGTGAAAAATCTGCATTATTATCGGTTTTTGGTTGAATTTATGTAAATTTGATGGTTGAATGTTGATTTTTTCTTGTAAATGGAAAATATTTTGTGGAAAAATGTTGAAATGTTGAAATAAATTGTAAGATTAAATAAGATTTTGCTTAATTTTTAAAAATATTGTATGAATTAAGAATGGTAAAAACAAGTTTTATGCATTATTCTGAAAAGAAGGAAAACTTGTTATATTTTAAAAGTGTTAGTTAAAGATATAGTAATTAGAAAATGGTTATGGCTTTAATTGTTGGAAATTATGTTTTCATTGTTTGATATCATATTTTAAATCTTAGAAATTATGTTAATTGCTATAAAAATTGATAATTTTTGAAAAACATGTGCTAATTGATGGAAAATTGCATGTGCTCATTGTTAAAAACATGTTACAATTGTCAGAAAGTGTTTTGTAATAATTATAACAAAAGTGCTAACTATTGGCTTTAATTGTTGGAACAGTTTTCATTGTTAAATATCATACATTAAATGTTAGAAATTATATTAATTATTATAAAAATGTGCTAATTAGAAAGCAAGTGCTAATTATTGAGAAAATGTGCTAATTAGAAAGCAAGTGCTAATTATTGAGAAAATGTGCTAATTGTTATAAACATGTGCTAATTGTTAAAATCATGTGCTAATTGGTGGAAAAATTGTGCTAATTTTTGAAAACATGTTATAATTGTCACAAAGTTCTATAATTTTTTTTTAACAATTATAACAATGTTTTCCAACAATTAGCATATGATTTTCAACAATATCAACAATTTTCTACAATATTTTCAACTATTATCATAATTTTCAACAATTTTTAACAACATAACAAATGTTTTCAACAATTAGCTGTTGTCTAGTTATAAAACACATGTTAAAATACTTAAAAACCATCTAACCATCTAACATCACACCTTTAATTATTACAAAACTAAAATAAAACAATTAACATTTTCAATTGTTTCCCATCCCTCTGATTACATACCATCCACCATTTTAATCTTTAGATAATGCATAATAATAATCAGTCTAGACATTTTTGCAGAGGAAACAATCAATTAAATTATCAATTCTTTCAAAAAAACCAGTTTCAATTTCTCCCATTCCTCTCATTTAATAAACTTTACCCCCTACCCACTAGATTAATGCATCAACAATTCTTACTAGGTTAAAACAAAGATAATAAAAATAAAAGTACTTCTCATTCCTCTTATATTTATTAACTTGTCACTACATTTTGACATATATGAAACAAATAACAGTCATGTAATAGTGCAAAAATTTAAAAACCGGTCACAAAATCGGGTCAAATTTGATTTTAAAAGCAAAAGATTTCCTCATTCATCACTTGAAAAGCCACTCATGGGTGTAAAAGTGCAAAAACAAATCATTTAGTTTGTCTTTTTTATTATACATATACTTAAAACAATGAATACTATTGAATTAAAATGATAAAAGAAGAATAAAAGTTTGAATGAAATATTTTTTCCTCTCATTAAAAAAAAATTGTGTCAGATGAATGGGAGATTAAGAGACAGTTTTTTGTGGTTTTTTTGGTGGAATTAAAAGGTTTATGGTAATGTAATTTGCATTTTGTTCACGTTTGTTTTAATTTTTATTAAATTTTTTGTTCTCATATTTTTAATTTAATATCTTGGCCTTGTATTAATTTTGACACAGTGATATGATAACCACTTGATACATGTGTAATTATTATAAAATAAATCTTGAAAATGGGTTAGCGGTGAATGGAAAAAAGTTTTGGAATTTTAGTGGATTGTGGAGATGAAGGAGAGGTTTGTGTGTGAGGTTTTGTTGGTAGAAAAAGATGGAAGTTTAAATTTAATAAATGTGATTATATGCTAGTTTTAGTTGTAAAAATCTGTTTGAATTCTGTTTGAATTGTTAAAATCCATTTTTTTATTGTTAATACTGGTTTTTAAACAATATTTTTCATAGTTAAAACAATTTTTTCATTGTTTAAACAATTTTTTCATTGTTAAAACAATGTTTTCATAGTTGACATAATTTTTTTCATTGTTCAATTCCTGTTAAAATTGGTGAAAAATTTGTGCTAATTGTTGAAAACATGTGCTAATTGGTTAAAAACTTGCCAATTGATGAAAAAACTTGCTAATTGATGAAAAATTATGTTAGAAAGCTTGATATAATTGTCAAAAAAGTGCTATAATTATTTTTTTAACAATTATAACAATGTTTTTCAATATTTTTTCATAGCGTTAAAACAGTTTTTATTGTTAAAAGAATTTTTGCATTGTTAAAACATAGTATTTTATTGTTAAAACTAATTTTTTCCATTGTTAAAAATTGTAACAATGGAAAAAATTAGTTTTAACAATGAAAAAAATTAGTTTTAACAATGAAAAAAATTAGTTTTAACTTTAACTAATTTTTTCCATTATTAAAACTAATTTTTTCCATTGTTAAAACTAATTTTTTCCATTGTTAAACCAATTTCTAATTATTAAATACCAAAAATTCCCATTCAACAATCAAAAAACAACCAGCTATTAAATTATTCCAACCCAAAACAATAAAAATTTCAAACAAAAAAAAACCAGTCCAAATTCACCAAACCCACCCAAACCAAACCAAACAACAGAGCCACGACAATCGACACCCAGACACAACAAACAAACCAAAACAAACAAAAAAAAACAAACTTACATGTTTAGCCATATCCAAATCCAACCAACAGCAATGCGACCTCTTCAGATCACTCTCAAACCTCAAATAAATACTCTATCAACCTTCACTTGCAATAAAATCTAAATCTATTTACATTCAAGGTATAACCCCGCCAAATTTCATGGAACGTCAAAGTCAAATTGTACGAACGGCGTCACCAATTTTCTATGTTCCCATCCCACGCACACAACACCTGTGGTCAAGCAAGCCTTCAGGCCCGAATGTTATTCAGTGGGCGACCTCGGCAAGGTGAAGTCTTGGCCTTAGGCTCCTAATGACGTCATAACGGGGGTTTTCTATTTGATCCAAGATCTTGCCCCAGGATGTCTAGAATCGACAATAGTTTGTAATAATAGGGGGTTGTTGGGTTGTAACAGTGATCTAATGAATGTTGGAATGTTGTATGGGTTTAATAATGTAAACCGGAAGTGGTTTTGGAATTATTTCAAACCGGAAGTTACCTCCTGTTGTCAATAAATGATTATGTAAATTATTTTTTGAGAAGTTTTGAATATGGAAATTTTATTTATGGGTTTTGGAAAATAAATTTTTTTGTGGAAATTTTTTTTTTTTGAAAATCCAAAATTTTGAATATGGAAATTTTATTTATGGGTTTAATAAACAAAAATTTTTGTGAAAAATGTGAAAAATGTAAAAAAATGTAAAAAATTGGAAATTTTAAAATTCAATTTATCATTTTTTGATAATAAAAAAATTATTTATGGGATTAAAATACAAGTTTTGTGGGAAAATTTGGAAATAACAGATTTGTTTTGAGGAAAACTGTGAAAAAATGAAAAAATTGGAAATTCAGCTGAATGAGAATTGAATGAAAATTTTATTTAGGTGATTAAAAACAATAATTTTTGTAGAAAAATATGGAAAAATGTGAAAAAAATAATTGAAAAACTGGAAATTCCAAAATCCAATTTATTAATTTTTTCATTTTCAGATTTATGACCATTTTTATTATAAAAGTTTTATTTATGGAATTATAACCAAACAAGTTATGTGAAGAAATGTAAAAAATTAGAAAATTTAGAAAAATTAGATAATTGGAAATACCAAAATCCAATTTATTTTTTTTCCATTTTCCAGTTTTTTGAGGAAAACAAATATTTCAGAGTATGTCAACAATAAGGTGGAGTCAGTCATTAATAAATTTTTCTGGGGCCTTTTAGAACGATGGGCAGGTGTGGTGTGGCCTCATTTTGATTTTATTTGCAATAAAAAAAAGAATGTTGGCCTTACACATAAAAAAAAATAAAAGAAACTTGACATTAATCACTTTCACTACTTCCTGTATTGCGAAACCTAACCTAAGACACTTAAATCTTCATAAATCGAACATAGATCGATGATGCACACAAGGCGCCATCTTTGAATCACCGATTGTTCCGGGTTTTATTAATTCCAGGCTTCCAGCGCTGATGTCAATGGCGTCAACGAAGAATTAAAATACGATTTAAATGTAATTAGATTTGACCTTGGGTTACTTAATTCCAGGTGTGAATGTGTCGAGATTAAATGATAAACTCTGTATAACTTCATATCAAACGTTGTATAAGATTTTATCACAGAAGCCACCATGTCCTCGATAGTATAGTGGTTAGTATCCCCGCCTGTCACGCGGGAGACCGGGGTTCGATTCCCCGTCGGGGAGGTTATTTTTTTCCCCAGTAAATGTCACGTATACACTTTTTTTAAGTTTGCACTCTTGCAGCATACATTTTTAGTTTGTTTTTAAATATAATATTTATAATTTTTTTCTAAATGAAAATTATGATGCCTTCAAAACACTTTATTCTACACATACACTGCATTATTAACAAATTTACATCATAAAATTTACGCAATCGTAATCGTTTGGGAAATCTTTATTTCTTAAAATCCAAAATACCATAGTACTAAATTGCAGCAGATGAAGTTTTAGAAAATTTACAATAATTTACCAAATGAAGTAATAAAAACATAAATAGTTATACACATTTCCGCAATTTCTGTACTGTGGTCCGTCAATCAACTTTAGGTTCGATTTCCTCAGGCAAGTTTTCAGGTATAGTCTTATCAGCTTCAATTTGCTGCTTCTTTTGGGCTTCCTTCATACTCAAATCAAACATGTAATCAAAAGAATAATTTTTGCTCGATACTCCATGAGCTAGCAGCTCTTCATTTCGCTCAAAATCTTGAATCTGCAACAAACGTTTATAAAGTAAATGGAAAAAATTCATAAATTCATCTAAATAATCCAAACCTGGCTTAAAAGCTCAGCGCCTTCGCCAGGAAAACTAAGACCTGACACAGCAGTGAACAATTCTTTTCCACCCATCACTTTCGGTATAAATTTAGAGAAAAACTGAAATAAATTAAAATTAAATTAATAAATCAATTCATCATTTTGCTGATTAAATCGCAAAAATACCGTGGAAATATTACAGCAGTCTCTGTACAAGAATTCGAATGCTTGTGGATGAGTCACTTCGATAGACTGACTGACATCAATAACCCAAACGTTGTTATTATGCCAAAGTAAGTTGTATTCACTCAAATCCGCGTGAACTAATTTGCAGTCCGAAAATAATTTCTTCATAATCTGTTAAAAACAATTTAAATTATTAAAAAATAAGTATTACCCAGTAGTAGAATTCAAAAAATTACATCAACAGTTTGTTTATAGGCAATTTCAAATTGCTCTGGTGATAACTCGACTTCCTTTAATTTAGGGGCAGGTCTTGCATCAGTACCGATAAACGACATAACCAAAACGTGTTTCTTGAGAGTTATAACGTCAGGGCACAAAATACCAGCTTGTTGCATCCTAAAGAAAATTCAATCTCAATTAATGACATTAAATGTTGTGAAATAATTTCCATTTCACCTGTAAAGGTTATGCATTTCCTTTTCCGCCCATAATCGAATAATTTTTCGTGGATTCTGCTTATTGAAACGATCCTTAAAGCGATAATCGTCACGAATATATTTATCTCGAGATTTAAATTCATTCAAGGTAGTTTTGTAAACTTTCAAGGCACATTCCAAAGGCACCAACTGAGCATCAGTTCTTTACAAAAAAAAAAAAAAAAAATATCATTTGTTGAAAAAACGTAATAAAACCCAGATACTTACTTTCCTCCATCGGCATGCAAAACTACAGATTCCTTTCCAGTGCTGACGATTCCATTTACGTTTTCCAAAATACCACTATTGATGATTTTATAGACAAGAAGTCTGGTTTTTGGATCAAGAACTTGTTCCTACGAAAGAACAAAACAGAAACATCACTTTCACGTTCAATTTATTAAAATAACAAATATTTTTACCGCAGTGGATTTTTCCACTTTGTCATGAAGTCGTTTGTTTCGTTTTTGTTCGGTCATCGAATGCACTTTAAGATGGTTGTAAACACTGTTTGATAACTTCATATCAATTTTACCAGCATCTCCTGTAAGAAATTCTGGAGGAAACTAAAGAAAAAAAATAATTAACAGATATATCACTGTAACACTTTCAAATCTCACTTACGGCCATAACTTTACATGCATTTCTACGTCCGCAAATAGTTGCATCGTGTTTGGTAGTAATTGTAGTTCCTCGTTTAGTGTAACCATTTTTACCAACAACAGGCGAATTTTTTTCTTAAATATTGAAACAAAATATAAATTTATCGTATAAATACATAAGATAACAACTACACCCACCTCCTTCTTCGAATGAATCCCAATTTCTAAATTCGAAATCTTCATCCTCACTGCTGTCCGAGTCACAAAACCCTTCCGGCATTTTTCGGTAGTTAGCAAACGAAATAGACACTAAACAAATATTCAAAATTAATTACAATGCTACTTTACACTTTTAAAAAACTGTTAAAGAACCTTTGCTTGTCCCATTAAATTTGTCTTCCTTTCGTTTCAATATTTCATCGTATTCTTTGTCATATTCCATTTGCAACATTTGTGCCAAGATCAAATCGCTGTCACCATCAGTGTCAACACCCAAAGTTTCTTCGGGAATAATATCGTTCACATTTAGAGTCAGGTTCCTGAAACATATTTTTATACTTAAATTACGTGGAATAAAAAAATTATTTTTTGTCTATTCATACTCTTGAAAGCCTTTTGACTGCTTCAATTTACAATCATCTTTATGCGACAACGACAGTGCTAATTCTTCACTCATAACGTCTGCCAGCGAACTCGTTTGCGGCGCAGGTTTAATGTTCCAGGCATTTAATTGAGGTGGGGGTAAGATGTCGGTGGTGGAGCCTTCCATAGCTGATCAAAAAATGTACAAAGGTCAGTTAGGACAACAGTCAGTCATTTTAAATGCTTTTAAAATGTTTATATAAGTCATACCTTTTTTTTATGTTGATACGTTGAAATTTAGAAAATGTTGCCGATTATTTTTAAGTTAACTGAACCCTTCCCCGTACTTTTAAAAACTACAATTTATCTTGTTTTTGTGGAATATAAACATCGACCATCAATCGCTTGCACCATAAATGGTGCAAGTTGGAAACGGTGACGTCGTTTCGGTGACGTTGAAGTCAATGACATAATCCTGATAGGGCTGCCATCTAACGTTAAGGAATAAAAATAAACAAATATAATGAAGAGCATGCAGTGAAGCAATGCGAAATATAAATAGCAAATACTAAAACGATCAACGACGAGTCTTTCTACCATTCTTGCTATTAAAAACAGTTTCTTAATATCGGCGTATAGGCTTATACAGAAGCATTGCACGCTTTCATTTTTGCTTATTTATTTTGATTTGTGACGATTCAACTTTCCCGCCTTTAATTTTAAAGTTGGAAGTTGGAAATCGTAAAGATTCATAAAAGTGTTGTTGCAATGGCAATCATTATGACGAGATTGCAGATTTGCACGAGGTTGTGGTTTCTTTCCATGTGCGCTACGCCATCTATACGTATACCAGCAGTGCTGCAGATCATAATTCCAACTTCCTGGATGAATGGGGGTGTTCACATGTGACAATGACGTTGTCATCTGTTTTATGCAGTATCAATGCATACGGTATTGAAGAAAAAATAATCCACAACATCCTGAACACTTTCTTTTCATATTTTTTCTTCAACCGAATTAGGGTACAGTACATTATTAGATCTTATAATTAGAAAATTTATTTAATTTCCTAAACTATTTCCAGATTTATAGGTATGCAGGTCACACATAACCTATTACCGTACACCCTTGGACATAAAAATCTTCTCTTTCCGGTGATGAGAACTGACGTCATATTACCTTAATTAACTAAACTGAAAGTTCAAAAGTTCCTACAGGTCACCTAAAACTTTGGGATATGCCCCAAATTGGTTTATCCCCCAAATTGAGTTATCCTAAAATTGGTTGACATTAAAAAAAAAAAGAAGTTATATTTAAATAACAAAGCAAAAATGATGAAAAACAAGGATCACAATCAGGAGCGTACAGTGTTTAGCATGAGACTCAATGTAACAATTTAGATCGACTGTGTATTCTTCCATCTTTCTCCAGTAACAATTTCTGTTAACGTCCTTTTGCACTTACTGCAGGGTGATTCGGAACCCTGTCAGCAATGGGATTTCGAATATCCATCTCTCGATGCACGTAAATGTGCGCAACCACACGAAAATCCAAATTCTCGCAAAGTTACATCACAGTTGTGCACATTCACAGACAATTGTGATGCACTTTTGCGAGCCTTGGGAGATAAACATTTTACCATTTCTCCTTTAAATCTAGTTTACTTCGATTTTACAAAAACTTTTATCTTAACTTTAAGATCTTTGCAACTAAACTTTAGCTCTCAAGATCTTAAAGTTAACTTTAAAAAAAAAAAAAAATTAAAGTTACACGTGTACACACCCACAGCTTTATCTGAGTTTCTTGACAATACAGCAGTTATTTATTAAGCACAACACAACCGTACGAACTTATTGGGAAATCTACTTTCCGACAAACTGTTAAAAACTAATTTATACAACGCCCACAAGTTACAACATGAAAGTCAGTGTCTACGCACACACCCATACAAAACTATTGGAAAACTACATTTATCGAAGAAACACTACCACACCCACAGCACCCACATGAGCAGTGACTTTCACAAAACAGATTTCACAACATTTTATTATAACGTAATCCAGATTGTAAAGTGCCCAATCTATAGTTTTGTCCCCACCAAAAATTTAATTCAGAAAAACAAATTACGGTAATTCGGATTAAGACAGTGCGGGCGGGGTATTAAGAACACTTGCTCGGCGGCAAGTGAGTTATGTCACCTACCTTTACATATTTTAAGTATTAAATAAAATTCAACCTTTATTACTAGTAGTTTGTAAAGGCCCCGTGACTACCGTATTTGTGTGATTACAGTACTTGATAATTTGGAGTACGGTGGCGCAACACGGGTGTAATACAGCATATCGATCCACAAAAAATAAAAAATTAAAAAAGCTTAACTTTAAAATCTTGACTTCTAAAGGTCCGTGTTTACGCCTACAGATTATCTGAGTGTAGACAATGTAGCAGTTGACTACCACTCCTACTTTATATGAACTTATTGGAAAACTACTACTGATAAAACTACGAAACCAAACATTTACCACGCCCAATAAAACAACGCAAAAGTCAGTATGAACGGTCACACCCATACAAAATTATTGGAAAAACTGTACAACGTATTGTACACCTACTAAAGACTTTTCAGAAACAACAAAAATTTATTTGCAATACAACATCGCATGTGGAAATCCAAAAACATGGCTAGCAAAATTCCTATCAAATTGCGTAAAGTCGTTCTTGCTCTAATTGAAAATGTTGGGCAAAGGCCGAGTTGCAGTTTAGATGGTTGGGAGGAATCGGGAAACAATTCGAAAGGTTTCAGCGGTCGTCGCTTCTTTTGGCTAATTTTATTCGTATTTTCGACTTGCCTTCTGACGTATCAGACGTATGATAGAATAACGTACTACTTCAGTTATCCTACAGCTGTTGCTGTTACAACTGTGACAAACGAAGAAGGTTTACCATCATTTATAATCTGTGGTGGTTTCACAAGAGCGATGGCTAAACTTTGGGATATAGAGCCCGCTAAACGGGATCCGGTTAATTTGAAATGCATAAATATGTTCATATTCATCATGCAAAAAAACCACGCCAATATGAAAGAACTTTGGGAAGCAACAAATCTAACTGCGGAGTTAATTAACGTAACAAAGAAGGTAAAAGTAAACATGGATTGAATTTATGCAAAATTTCACTTTTAATACTCTGCAGGGATTTTCAAATAATTCAGTCGTTCAAAAGGAAATTGTATCTGTATATGGACTGTGCACAATGTTTAAATTATGTAAATATTTGTTGTATAGTTGAGAAATAACCGCATATATAATGTTATTTATTTTTCACATGCAGCTCGAGATGACGCATCAATTAAAAAACGTAAGAAATCATTGACTCTGACTTTTCAATCCCAAGAGCACCAATGTGGTACGGATATTTTTTACAAGGTAAACACTACACAAAAGCATAGTTCCATTGTTCGACTTTACCAGGTAAGCAGTATTTAGAAATTATGCAATTAACATTTTACAGATTGCAGCATCATTGCCGTCATTCGAAGAATTTGGAAGATTTTATTTCGTGCAAGAGAAAATTGGAAAAACTGTAATCATCAACTTGAAATATAAAAAAGTAGGTAGTAAAAAACTACTACCTCCGTCCGGAAATATGTGTCCACTTCCGTGGTTTTTTTTGTCCGGAAATAAATGTCCAATCGAATTTAAGAAACAATATTAATTAAAATACTGATTAAATGAAAACATTATAGACCTCTGACCTTAAAATAGCATCTGTATCACTTGGGATGCTTTCTCCGAATTATACCAACGATTGAAAAGCTGATTCTCTTTAATTTACCCCTAAATTTGAGCAGTTTTCAAAGTCCCATATCTCGAAAAACGGAAACAGATTTAGATAGCCCAAATCTTGCACTACAAGACTAGACTATCACAGGGCATTATATTTGTGATTACGAATGCCCTGCGGGTGGTCTTTTGATTTTGTGTAAAAATTCGAATGTTTTCAGTCCCAAATTTCAAAAACTACTAGTCCAAATCTCACTGTGAAAACTGTTTTAGACAGCCCTTCACTTGGGCTTCGACATAAGCTACAAAACTGCAGATAAAAATCAAATTTGGCGATAATCCCAACAAAAAACAAAAAAAGGACACATATTTCCGGACGGAGGTAGTAATTTTTTTTCGCAGTTTTACCCTATAGAGATTTTCTTTATCTACCGCGGATAAAGTTGTTTCATATCAAAAAATCCAAAAAATCATTGCAAAATGACAAATCAAACACTCCTTCAACATGCCAAAATCTTAGCCATAAAATGTTTGAAAAACAGTAGCTACATTTAATCTTAAAAGTAGAAGTGACTTGTATTTTTTTTGACATCACTTCTTTATACTTTAATGTGTTAATGAGACTAGTAAAGGCACGGTGTCTTGGTGCTGAAGCCAATAGGGCCTTCTGGTAATTTTTTCTCAATTCTTCATTCTTCATTTTCCTTTTCTCTATGGGGAGGGAGGGAGGGGGGGGGGGAGAAACTTCCAAGTTCTACCTCTTCGTAGTTCCCCTATTAGTAGCACCATGGTAATACACCATGAAAGTGTTGCCATGCAATTAACAGTTTTACTTTTCACTTCCTTGGGACCCTTTTTTCTTTCGGTGGTTTGGGTGGTGAATTGGTGTTTTTGCCAGCTGTATGACCACTTGCCCGCTTTGCAGAATTGGTCAAACCTCTTTTTTTACAGCTGCCACGCTTAAAACGTTTTTCCAGTAAATTTTGCCAAATTTTCTGTTAAAACGGCATTGCTCACTCACTTGTTCTCTCTCTTCCTCTCTCTTCTTCTCTCTCTCTTTCTGTCATGAAAAATATTCAAGCTATAAATGATGGGCACGTTAGATCTTATGGATACCCCAGTGAAGATAGGTCTCCTTGACTGAGTGTCCTATTATAATTTTGTCTTGCAAAAAACTCAAATCATTGAAAAATGCCACCACAAAACAAAAGAAACAAGCTACAAGATTATGTGAAAAAAATGCAAAGGCTGAGGCATGGTGTAGAAAGAAAGGTCTTTTTCTACACCATGGGCTCACTACTGTATAGCCTCATTATTCTCACCAACAGATTCTCTGTGGATGAAAATAATTTGTCCTAGAATTACTGGCTCTTTTCTCCAGCAGTAAATTTCCATCTAAAGCTAAGTACTTACAGCATGACCAATTTGCCCACAGAATAGTACATTACAAAAAAAGCACTAACACATTCAGTACTTGGAAATTCTGTGCTATGAGCCTGTGAACAGAAAGAAGAGACTTTTCAGTAGGATTATAACAACAACAAAAATTTTAAGATTTCTGTGCCAGACTTTCTGCGGCTTTCAATCAATAGCAACCTGCCATCAGTCTGTGGCATGATCTTACCAACACAAATACAACTGGCACATCGTGGTGATTGGTAAATTTGGACAATTCTGAGCACAGGTTTCATGGCCAGACAAAAGTTTTGAGTACTGAGCTTAAGAGATATTTGACAGGCCCGAGATCGACGATTTCTAATACTTTGTTTAACTCATCGACCATGAATTTTATAATCTTGTCCGAGGTGTAGCATGTCATCGACATAAACTCCTAAGTCAATATGGTTAACCCCTTTACTCAAAGTACAGACACGGATCATTGATTATCCGTTGGAAAACAATCCTTTTGAGTTCAATATCTAATTTGATATTCCAACACCGACCGGACTGTTTAAGACCATAGAGACTTCGTAGTAAGCTACTACACTTATCACCCACTTCGTATCCTTTAGGTTGAACCATATAAACGGTTTTATCAAATTTGCCATTCAGATATGCAGTTTTCACATCCATTTGCTTGGTCTGCAAACCTTGCTGAGCAGTCAACATTATTAGAATGCATATCGACTCTACCTGTACCACCGGGGAGAAAGTCTGCTCAAAATCTTCACCATATTGCTGTGAACCAACGGCGACGAGCCTAACCTTGTATTTATTCATGCTTCCATCAACATTAATCGTAATGTGATCAATATATTTGCTCTTAACGAATTTAGCTGTGTCTGGCATTTCGCACAATTCCCAGACTTGATTAAGACGCAACGAAGTGATTTCTTCGTTCATTGCTGTCAACCAATTCTCCGCGTCAGGATAGGTAATTTGCTTCCTGGTACGTTACTTGTGTAAAAGGACTCATCAACCACAGCATCGATCTTGCAAAAAACTCAATTTATTATAAAAGGCCACTACAAAACAAAACAAAA
>JAQFZO010000982.1:0-18886 GCA_034695885.1 Geophilus flavus | reverse complement strand
AATCTTTTCCTAATCCCAAAAATCAGATGTAATTCGGATGAAAGGACCAAAATGGGGTGTCGCTTGGACTTAGCGTGTTACTTGGGATTATGCATGTAGGATATTTGACTTGGTCCAAAAATTTGTCGACGGCTTTAAAATCTTTTGAAATATTTCTGAATTTAAATAACTTAATTGATTTCACAGATATCTGCATTTTTAGATGCGACAAATCCAAAAACTGAATTTTTAGTAGTCTCAACCATGACAGGACATTTTGAACAGTCTTGAATTAGCGAAAAGGGAATATACGTACTTCACTTAAGGGCTCACAGATAAGTTAGCTACATAGATATAAAATGTAGAAGTACTATTTTCCACCCTTTTCTGTTGGCCCTTCATAGATTTCTTACTCTGACTTCAAACGTTTGTGCAAAACCTTCAACTCCTTCTCAGCACAGACAAACGTCTTAGCATTGTCAGAGTAGATAACCCGCACACACCCACGTCGAGCAAGAAATCTACGAAGAGCCAACAAAAAAGACTCGATAGACAAATCTGTTGTAAGCTCCATATGAATAGCTCTCGAAACAGCACACGTGAATAAACAGATCTAACACTTCGAAACAGTGGAAGTCTTTCCTGCACCAATCTGAGACAGGGTGAATACATTTTGGTCAATGCTGCTTCCGGCAATTATTTTGTCCACAATTGTACATGTGAGGGGGTGCTGTTCTATATGATCCCACCATAGTAGCACAGTACGGCCCCCAGACATCGTCCTTACGTCCAAATTACACCTGAGCCAATTTTGGTACTTCTCACTAACATCCAAGTGAAGACTGATTTTTTTCTTGTCATGGCCCCAGTTGGGGTGACATGACTATAAATATGTCACCGGGCGAAACCAAATATTGGCACACCCTCCTTTAATTCTTTTAATTAAAGGCATTTAATTTATCAATTTCATATTTTAAGTTGCCTAGGAATTTGCTGAACAACAGCATTGACAAAAATATTTCAGAAATTTGTTATTTCTAGTACGGTAAACTGGTCAACTGAAATTGGGATTCTGGACATGCCCAGTATGACCAGACTGTAATCTTTTCCTAATCCCAAAAATCAGATGTAATTCGGATGAAAGGACCAAAATGGGGTGTCGCTTGGACTTAGCGTGCTACTTGGGATTATGCATGTAGGATATTTGACTTAGTCGAAAAATTTGTTGACAGCTTTAAAATCTTTTGAAATATTTCTGAATTTTAATAGCTTAATTGATTTCACAGATATCTGCATTTTTAGATGCGACCGATCCAAAAATTGAATTTTTAGTAGTCTCAACCACATGATATTTTGAACAGTCTTGAATTAGCGAATGGGGAATGTACTCTACGTACACATACATCACTTAAGGGCTCACAGATCAGTTACATAGATATAAAATGTAGAAGTACTATTTTCCATTCTTTTCTGTTGGCCCTTCATAGATTTCTTGCTCTGACTTCAAACGTTTGTGCAAACCTTCATCTCCTTCTCAGCACAGACAAACGTCTTAGCATTGTCCAAGTAGATAACTCGCACACACCCACGTCGAGCAAGAAATCTACAAAAGGCTAACAGAAAAGACTCAATAGACAAATCTGATGTAAGCTCCATATGAATAGCTCTCGAAACAGCACACATATATAACACTTTGAAACAGTGGAAGTCTTTCCTGCACCAATCCGAAACAGGGTGAATACATTTTGGTCAATGCTGCTTCCGACATTTTTTTTGTCCACAATTGGACAAGTGAGGGAGCGCCGTTCTATATGATCCCACCATAGTAGCACAGTACATCCCCCAGACATCGTCCTTTCGTCCAAATTACATCCGAGCCAATTTTGGTACTTCCGACTGACATCCGATGGACGTCCCAATTTTGTCAGACTCTCGGGTGAAAGTTTGGTCGAATCGAGACGTAAATCGGATGAACAAAATATCGTCTGATATTAGATAAAACAGTGTATAATGATAGAATATACATGAATAACAGAATTATTATTTTTGCAGACATAACACTTTGGATGTACGATAACTTTGACATCCGATTTATGTCCAGCGATGGCTCTCAAACATAATTTGGCTTGAGCATACAGACTGTTGCATCTCTGCTTCTGATGCAACTAAGTCTATGAATTTGGCAACTGTTTCCTAGGCAATGCAGTTGCAATAATAACAACTGCCAAATTCAAATCCCAAAATATAGGTAAAGATTCCTGTGGTGCAAATACACCATAAACAGCATCAAGTAATGATGTAATTCGAATGTAATCCAGACATAATTAGGATAACTTCGAACTTCCTGGGACTTTAATTACAACGGCTTAACATATCCATCACAAACCCGGATTTTTCCTATGAAAACAAAAAAAAAAAATTTACAAAAACAGAAATCGCCATCGACTTTAAAAATGCTCCAAACTCATTGTCCATCGGGTCAGGATTTGACGGTTGCTTCGTTGGCTTTTCTATAATTAAACAGCCATTTGATGACCCGAGCGTTTCTTTCCACGATGGAAGTCTCCGCGTGTCCATGATGCATGAGATCTTTGCTACTCAGACCTCCTGCGACCGTGGCTGGTGTCCGGCGAACGGATGGCGGTGAAGATTCACTTCCTTCTCTGCCTCTTCTGCTCGAATCGATGGAACTCGTGCTGGAGAAGAATGTTGGGGAATTTGATAACGGTGGTGGCGAAAGGATTGTTCTTAGCGTGTTCACTTCCAGACCCATGGAGTTAAAAAACCTGAAAAAAATGAAAATAAAATGAAATTAGTTAATTTGTCTAGAATTTGTAATAAATTGAGTCAGTTTCAATGAATTTTATCTGTTGATAATTTTCCTGCTGTACAGTACATTACTACTCTCCGATCAAGGGAAAAAGTATGCGAAAACATTAAATTTACAGTTGTTGTCGTAAAATGACTTTTTATAACCGTAGGTTTAGTGTTTGTTCACATTTAATGACCTGTGTGGACTGGGAATGCATACAAATGCATTTAAAATGCATTTAAAATGTATTTTAAAATACGTCGAAATGCATTAATTTGGAAAATATATTTTGAAATATATCCAAGAATATTTTTCCATTAAATTTTGGAACATTGCAGGAGCATTACATAAACCAAACGGCATACGTTTAAATTTTTTCTTGCTAACTTTAAGATGCATTTGAAAAATCGTTTCATCAAATATGGATTTTGGAATGCGTTTCAAAATGATTTCCGAATACATTTCAAAATACATTCTAGATGGACAAAACAACTAAATTTTTAATGCATTTTAAAATGAATTTTAAAAATACATTTTAAAATTCATTCCCGGTCCATTTGGTACAGTCTGCATTACTCACGTCAGTAGATTCTTCTGATTTATGCCATTTTTATGATCAGAAGAAGAGAATCATGGCTTAAATTTTCAGTGTTTTTTAAGAGCTGTATTGTATTTAAAATAAAATTTTATATGTATAAAATATTTTTTAAAAATTGAAAAATTAAAAGAAATATTTATTTTTCATTAAATTATCCAATTCCAACTCCAGACCCAAACTTTTTTCACTCTTTAATCCAATTCCAGTCCCATATTCAATCCTTTTAGTGTATACACACAAATATTCCTACGAAACACACAATTCCCCTTGAGAAATCACCCAAACAAAATTTTTTGAGTTGTTTTTAATTTAATTTAATTTACTTATTTTTTTATTCCTTGAAATTCAGTGAAAGGAAATTTCTTCCACCTTGAATCCCTGTATTGAAATTTGGAGGAAATAAGAAGCCCTTACTCAGTGGGTCAATAGAGACCATGTAGCTTGGAGAGTGACTGCTCCAGGCAAGACCATGAATTAAAATATCTAGCACAAGGATTTTTTATACATTATGTTAATTAATCCAAAAATTCTTCTGACAAACATTGAAGGTTCCAAAATCAATATTTCAAATCATATATTGACCAGGAAAATCAACTAAATATAGTTTTCCCAGCACAAAAAAATTTGTAGACTTAAAAATGCCTACTGTACTGTGATACTGCATACTCAAGATCATATATTGGAAATATTCATACAAATATTCATACATCGTATGTAGCGAAAAATTGCCATGGCCATTGAAATCAATGTAAAGTTGACTGACAAATGAAGCAGAAATGTAAAATTGTTTGACAAATTGTGGGCATATATGACACCAGAGCAGTGTCAATAGCTGATTAAGTTGGTTTATTTATAGCTCTTAGTGATGTTAACAATTTTAAACCTTAAAATTGCTATACTTTTGGCACGGTAAAACTGAATTGCCGTTCTTTTTAATGTACTCATAACTTTTCTTCTACTGAACATTTTCTTATGCTGTTTGGTTTATTTTGTAGAGAAAGAGCTGTTCTTTACAGTGATGTAAATGAAAGTTTGTTCAGTTTCTTTATTTTTGTTTAAATTGATTTTAATTAATGAATAATTCAAATGTGAATTAAAAAATTGCTATATATGTATACACTGTAAGCTTATGTATAAAAAGGGGTTGTTAAGTGTCTTAAATAAACAATTGACATTTTCAATGCCTGCTTAAGAGACACCTTTATTTACAGTGCAATAAATTTGACCTTTAGCAGTTTAGCTTCAGGTTCAAGGTCATCCTTACTCTATCTGGAAAACCGTTGTAGACAGTTGTATGAAGAGCACCTATAGCAGTTACATCACCTTTAGTGTAATTTTGAATCATTCAACAACTTTCTAATCGACTTTCTCCAGAAGCTGAGGTCAAAGGTAAAATTTATTCCTACCGATGAATTTACCACGCGCTACTTCCTACCTAATGGCTGCAACAGATCTTTCATTAACTTCCATAATGGTGGAGTTATTCAGCTGGCTCACTTTAAAATGAACACACTAATATTGGAATATATTACCCTTAGTCCCAGAAGTCTCTCTTCATAAAAACTAATTTATAATTTGAAAAAACCCGAATATGCGAGCAATTACCGGTCTTTAACTATGACTCAAATTTTATTGAATAATTTATAGTCATCTTTAAGAAGTCATGCAAAATATTCTGAAAAGAATTTTTTTTGTACAGCAAAGTAGGAAACCACTAGGGATGGTTGGTTTTAAGGAAGATATAGTAGTTACTACACTCCGTGCTGAAAATTGGAATACCATCTCTTGATGGTAAAAAAAACTTCAATTTGTTTAAGAGTTTAATAAATATTAAAAAAATTAGATACTCTTATATTGTAGACACTAGGCATGATTTGCGAAGCGATGCCATTGTACGATGAAACTCCGAAGCGATTTCGCCTTCAATTTCGTTAAGCTGGCTAACCAAAAGCCAATAAATAAATCTATTTTCTGCATTTTATTTTTTAAAATCCTAATTAACTTTTATTTAATTTTTGTTAATTTTATTTAAACTTGTAATTTGTTTTTTAAAATTGATTCAGCTAACCACTTAACAAGCCATACGGTAACCGATTAGTTACTCACTTGCAGCTGACCCTTTTTTTACAGTCAGCTTAGCCACCAGCATTTGAATTCCTAGGGATTTCAGCCGCAACTAGCCTCCACTTGGCGGCGAAAAATTTTTTTAAGCCAGCTGCCGCCAATTTATGTACGGTGCAACTCTCTAGTTTGAAGCGAAGCGGAAAGGAAGTGACGTCAAAAGCAAACCGCACGATGGCATCGCTACGCAAATCACGCATAGTGTGTCCACACCATTAAAAAAAACACATTTTTAATCGTATCTCATTAAACAAGTCCTTGCCCATCCCTAATAACTTTCACCGTGTAAAGGACATACTCCCTGGAATTGGTTAGCTCGGAGAGCGTCACTGGTCAATCACGTCAAAGTAGAACTTTACTAGTAAAATATTTGTACTTTGCTGAACCAATATTATAATGTCGCTTTCGTGTTTTCGCTGCACACATCCTCGACCGTGTTTTTCATCGTTTAGGAAATGCCATCGACTCCGGTCGACAAGGTCGATGCGGAAGGCCATTGAAAATGATGGGAGAGTAATAACAATTGACAGGAAAACACCCATGGGAATTTAATTAAGAGATTCATTGAAAGTGACTCTTGATAAGTCACTCTTGTTGTGTTTTGTTGGAGTTTCTCACTTTCATTGAATGCATAGAAGTTTGATGGATTGTGAATGATTTAATAAAAGCTTTTAAAAAGCCCTTGGCCATGATTTTTGGATTCTTCGCTTGTGTGAACAAATCAAATTGAAATTTGCATTGCATCAATACATATTGAAGATGTGTGGGATTATTATTCTGGTGTTATTAAATTTCAACAATTTCTTCTGCATATGGAAAAATAGAAGTAAATAAAGAAATGGAAATTATTCACTTATTGGAAGTGCTGAAGTTATTTTTATAATTTTATATATGTTTTGTCTAGGCACGTGAGGGTAGGCATAAAATTTGGAAAAGTAAACAGCTTTTTATTTGGATTTGGTACCGATTAATGGTTTTCGTATACTAGGATATTAATTATACATAACCGGTTTAACCGCGAGCCTACACAAGATCAATTTATAAGCCCATTGATCATCTACAACAAATTTCACCGAAAACAGCAAAAACTTCCATTTTTGTTATTTACTTCTAAAAATATATTTTTTTTAAAATATAAAAAACTCAAACAAAACCACAACAATTGACCATGACCAATCTTGTCAAATTTTGTAAAATTCACATTTTTAAAAGTTCATTTTTTAAATGGCTTGGAGCAAATGTGCACTTGTGCTTAGATCCGGGCTAGGATAGGAACCTCCATCTTGTTTTTGAACAGTGCATATGCATACACCCTTAAAAATCAAAATCAAAATCAAGTGCAAGGTTCCAGCACATTTGCTCCGGGCCTCATACTCCGAATCCATTTGACCGCATTGTGAAAAATTCATTAAAACTTGACAAGATCAGTCTTCCACACCAACACAACCCCCCCAAAAAAACAACCTTTCCAATTCTCCTTCACTTTTGCACACGACTTTCTGCCTAGACTCCAAAAACTCCGTGGTACATTTCGAAAACCGATGACTGATATCCGACTTAGACCTCAATATCGGCCTTCGACGCGACTCCGTATCATCACCGTCGCTCTCCTGCACACAACTTAAATCCTTAAAACCAATCTTCATCCCTTCTTCCTTCGCCGAAGGACTGCAACTGACATAATCCGAAGTGTTGTGACTGTGACTCCGCTTCAGATCCGTACTCTTGTGGACCAACAGCGACAAAGACCCGCTCGTACTGGTTTCGGTCATTGTCGTATTCGTCGGCGTTGGCGAAGTGGCCCGGCTGCTCCTCGCTTTCGGACTCCGGCCGATGCCTAACTTTGTCGGCGAAAGATCCGGCATGCTTTTATGTATCGAATAATTGCAGTCTTGTTGTTGTCGGGGTTTCAGTATTGCATCACCACTTCTGATTTGTTGATTGTTGTCTTCTGAAAGTCTATTGTTGACATTCTCCCTTGAATCTGACTGATCCAACAATCCACGCAGCATTTTCTGAAGGCTGTCTGAACAATGGTTCCTTCTGTACTCTGTTTTTGCATTGTTGAGCCCACCGAGGATTGTTTCCGGTTGTGTTTTCGAACGTTGTCTGGTTGTATTGTTGTGGGTGATGCCATTCATGTGGCATTGTTGTTGTTGTTGGTTTTGTTGGTCTATGCTCTTTCGCCGGGTTTCCGTTGAATTGCAATTGCTGGCGTTGCTCGGTGAGCGCCGTGGTGTTGGTAGCGGGGGTTTGGTGTCTCCCACCAGGGGTGTTGTGTTGTTGGTGTTGTTGTAGGCTGATGTTGTGCTGTTGTTGTTCTTTGGGGCTTTTAGAAGGAGTTCTATGTTGGGGTTGGAACTGACTTGTAGGTGCTCGCTGTGTTTTAGCTCCTGTTTTGTGTCCAGGACTTTTTCCGATTTTACATAGAAGGCTTTGCTTTCTTGGAGGAGTTCTACCGCACTCTTGCGTTTGGCTGAAATGATAAGAGAAATTTTGGATTAGGATTTTAAATTTGACAAGTGACAACAAGAATGTTATGTTTGTGGGCAAAAACTATTGTTTATGCCTTTTGGCTGCATTGAATATGAATGGATTCTGTTGTTTATTTACAAACTGCTGTTGTGGTGCAACTATAATTATTATGATTGTTCAAAAAGATTAATTATTTAAATCGTAACAAACAAGAGTCAGTGGTTATGACTTTTGTGAAAATCTTGTTGATGGGTCCAAAAATCCCATGAAAATCCCAAATCTTTAACAAAAGATCTTTAAAATAATCCCACAAATCTTTAAAAATCCCAAAAAAATCTTTCAAAATCTGCACAAATCTTTATAAATTTTTGAAAATCTTGTCAACGAATTTCCCTAATTTCGGTCTCCCTGACAACAGTCCAAACACGCATGGCATGGGTTGGACAGGTATTGCAGCACATCAATCAATTAAGAAAATGCCAGAAACAATGAAACAGTGTAATAAGATGACTAGAAATAAGAATGGAAAAATGGAATCAGAATCACATGTTTACATTGCACAAACAATCCAGATTCTCTGAATTCGGATTCAAAAAATTCACATCAAAGATAATTTTGCCACAAACACGTAACCAAGTGATTTTTTTCTGTCATTTCGTGCAGATCAGTCACACGACACAAACAAATTAACAACCGAGCAATGGCAGTGGGAAAACGGTGACTCGATGAGCCAATAAAAGGTAAAATTGGACCGTGAAAACCCGAAAAAGCACACATCCATTCACAATAGAGCAACAATACATACATAATGTCATTAATGGGTAATAAAAATGTGGGAATACTAAAAATAATTTCTGCAGCATTCATGCATTCAACTCTTGACACCAGACAGCCAATTCCGGAATTTTAACTCCTGGATTTTTAGAATCCGAATTATTTTTATCATATAAACATAGCGCTAGAACATCTTTTAAATCACATGTTTCATTTTTTACATTGTATTAAATAAATCAGTAGCTCCCAGACTTTTTTTTTTTTTTAAGCTCACTGTCCCCTTTGATTCCATGAACCCATCCCTGATTTTTTTTCAGTATAGGTTTGCATGACCCATTAAAGATGATATATTATTCAATGAAACATCGAAAACCATAAATTATGACTCATCTAGCTGCCAAACATTTTTAAGCAGCAATAAAACTACTTAACACTTTGCATTGACTACACATCTGCCCCTGAAGTTGTCACCACAGCACTACAGCACTCCCAAGATGGCGTCAACCGGTTCATTTGACATTTGTCACGGAACATTTGTCGACCAATGATTCTTACGTTAGCACAGCTCTCATTACTCCACAGCACCTCCTGTGTAGCAAAATTTAGCGCAATGTACTCTGATTCCGCCGTCGACTGTGCCACACAACGAATGTTTCAAAAGCAGCCAACTCAGTGGCATTCTTCCATACGTCGTCAGAACCCCACTAAATGATGATTTGTCATCAACATTGTATAATGGCAAAATCGTTTTTATTTATGAAACCACCTTAATAATTAAACCTGACAATATTCAACAGATATTGCACTTATAAGTCCAAAAATTTTACATATACGGAAATCACCGATTTCCCACACGTTTATTTTCCTATCTCAACAATTTGCTCAAAAACTTACATTTAAAACCCAGTCAATTTATAGCCATCAAAGCATTAAAACACAGAAATAAAATGTTGCCTCATCATTCTTCACAGACACACCAAAAAATGACATTGCAAATTCCCTCAAAAATCTTAATTCAACAATGTAAAACTATAAATATAAAAAAATAAAAAAATTCATCCATCAAATTTAGCATCAGTAGAAATTTTATTAACCTTTAATGGGATCAAGACAGACACATGTGCAAAAGATAAATTTTTTTGTTTTCTCTGCATGATTCACTTGACTAACCCTCATTTTTTACAGACTGAAGAAAAAAATACCCAAGAGTGAAAAAAGGACACAGATGGGTTGCTGAACACTCCCATAACTCATTGTAAATGGTTAAGAAGACTAACAGGGTGAAAGCACCACATGTTAGAAAAGCATTAAAAATAAAAGAACACGAGATAGAACAATTCAATAAATTTGTCAAAAAGATTAAAGTTGTAACTGATATTGACAATCTTTGAGAAGAAAAAAAAATTATCACTAGGGTATGTACTTTGGATGAAAATCCTAAAGTTTGACATTCTATCGATATTGGTGTCTTTGGTTTCAAAGATTCTATTCTGTATCATCCTAATATTCCTCTATTTACATCTTAACAATCAAGTCTAAACAAATCTCAATAGATGTCACTTAAATGTCAACACAATGTAATTTACAATAATAGAAATATCTAAAATATTCTAATAATCAATTAAACCTAAACAATGATCAATAAAATCAATTTTAATAATAAAAAATTATATTTAAAGCCATAACAATGCTTGGGCATTACATTGCAACATTAATTAAAAATTGTTATGCGTTAAAAGATTTTGTTTCGAAAAAAAAATTCTTGAATGTTTTTTTTTAGGCTTTATTTTCTGGTTGGTGGTTTTAATTGCTGTGAGTGAGATGAGAGCAATGAAAATGGTTGTGTTGGTTTTATGGTCTTTGAGTTGATTTATTAGTGTAGTTGATTATGAAATTTCTTCATTATTAAGAATAGGTTATTATAGAGGGCAACTTGTCAGTTAATGTGCAGGGCATTGGGTTATAAAATGTGAACTTGTAGCTCACTAGACTATTAAATAAATCTAAGTGAACTATAGGATATATTAAATGCAGCATTTGTATCTTCATTCACAAGATATTGGGAAGGGGAAAGGGGTAAGTCAATTTTGTCGGATAACGAAAAGACATGTCTTCGTGCCAAAAAGGAACTTCCTAAGAATCCAGCAAGTTAAATGGTGCAAATAACTGCCATACCGTGCGTGCATGGATGATGAAAGTATTGTCTCCTACTGCTTCCATAACGACATGCGGTCGTGTGTACTGTATAGCGCTCCGAATTTCCCTTTTCGAGTGCCTTTGGCCCGATCATAATCAGAAACATGTCTTTGGACCTTCAATAATACTATTAATTCTCAACATCATTATGAGAACGGCATTTAGTGGCGTCGAGCGCATAATAATAATAATAAATGTTGTTCCGAAACACCGATCTTAATAGTAATTTTGTCTTTTCTTGACAAAGTCATATCAAGTGGATGAAAGATCTGGTCCTCTGGTAATACTATCAGTTTATAATAACACTACTACAATTACTACTACAGTCTATTTGCTTAATTCTGTGTCTGGCACAGGAGGTTTATTTCATTTGTAATGCAAACTCACAACAGACTTTCCAGATGCAGACTGTTGTTTTAGAGATAAAATTCTCTATTCCCCACCATTAAATAAATTTAAAATATTGTTCAAAAACAAAAGAAAAAGGATCAGGATGAAACTTATTGGTCTGATTGTATCAAATCAAATGTCCACTAATTAATCTAAGTAACAAGTGAATTTTCAGTTCAGTATTATGAACAAACCCCTCCCAAAAACTCTCTTCAAAACTCCATACCAGAACATCCTGCCTGACACCTTAATTCAATTAACCCAACCTCAAAAACCCCCTTCAAGTTCAAACACCAACCAACCAACCACCCCTCTTTAATCCCTCATTAACTCCCCATTGTATTTAAAACCCAACAAACTAAATTATTCATCCAAACACATCATCAACCACAAACCGTCATAACTCATCTTTCCCAACACATCATACACAATTCATCCCTTTGTCATACAAATTACAACCAACAAAACACCTAAAAAGTAAAAATACCCCCCAAAAACTCAATTACCCCAAATCCACACCCATAAAACCAACCCAAAAAAACACCCCCCAACAAAGCAACTCTTTCTCACCACAACAACCATCAATTTCCTCCAAATCCTTGCACCATAAAAGGGGATGAACTTCAAGCAGACCTTTGCAGCCACTCCCCATGTTCCTCCATTTGCAAATCTGATGGGTTGTGCCCCTAAAATAGGGCCCAGTTGGTTTGGAAGGAAGAGTAGTGAGACCAGCTGTCAGTACCATGTTGGGTTTCAGTTTGATAAGAAAATTTTGAATCTTTTTAATCAGTTGTTGGTGCGATAAGGGCTGTGTGTGTAAATATTGAAGTTTCAATTTAGATGGAAACTTTGAATACAAACAGATTATTTTTTTTTGCTGTTTGTTTTGACCGTTGATAGAAGATATATTTTAAAATATTTAAAAATCTTAACATCATCTTTTTCTACCGTAAATAGATTACTTGAAAGTTTAAATTGTTAAAAATCAACATCCAAAAATTTATTTTGTTTTGTATAAATTATTCAAGTTACCTTTAAAGGCAAAGTAATTTAAAAATTACAGGAAAAAGAAATTTTATATTGTCAAAAATAATAAAATTTGAACAAAATTATAGATTTTGGGTCGTCGAAGATAGATATCGACGAAAAGACGCAGTCTATGTTTGTATTTTTTAATTAGAAAACCAAAACAAAATAAGGGTTTTGTGCAGTTAATGAAGGTGAATTTTTAAAAAAATCAACACAAAATTTTATGTAATACAATAGGAGAATTTTCAATTTGTAAACAGAAGCTCTCTGCCAAAAAATTAAGTTCGTCGAACCCGTTTCTTATATTGGCTTCTTCGGTCTTTGTATTCGAAGTTTTCGGGTTTTCGACAAACTTCTGTTAAGTGTTATTACACTATTCAGACATTTATCATTAAATCTCTATGGATGTAAGATGCCTCTTCAAAGTTAATATCATTTATAGGTCAACCTAACCTGACCTCAAACCACTCCAATTATGACAATAACTCATAACTAAAAGATATAAAATCTTACAGAGAAAAATTCTTGTTATTACAGTTGATATGGCTTTGGAGTTGGCACAAGTCCTAGACAATTGAGGACAGGTTCTTGCAGACAGAAAACATTTCTGCACAGCAGTCTGATTGATGAAACCAGATATTATTAAAAATCTTGTCTAAAATCCTTTCAATGTCTATGTCAAGGATTGTGGATAATAGATAGATAGATCTAAAACATTTCAGAGCATCTGCTTCAAAAACTTGAAGGAAAAATTTTGCATTTTCCATGGAGGCAAAGCCTAAAGACTTAGAAGAAGAAACCAAAAGAAAAACATAACCGTTAACTGAAAAACCAAAGAAAGACGGAAAATAAAAGAACTTCTTTATTCAGCTCTGCTGGGAAACAGCATCTCTTGACAGATGTGTGAGTGGCAAAGCCGCATAACTGTCTGCTTTATAATGGGTCCTGAGTCAACCTTATTGGCTCTTAATAATTTAGTGGAACAACATCGGTCATAACGTCAACCCAAAATTGAACTTCCACGCTTCTTTTGCCACGCTTACAATGTCAATTCACTCATAACGTCGCTTTTCATGAGTCCAAAATATAACGTTGTAAGCAGCTTCCATTGTGCAATTCATTACTTTCACTAAATAGAGAGGGCGCCATCGTGCCTTCATAATGGCTACCGATGTAGGATAAATTTCAGTTATGCAGCAAAAAAAGCACAGTATAGTGTCAATAGAGTGCAATATTCTTGTAGAACTCCGAATACAAATACAGAGTAGTATACAACCAAAGAATGAAAGTTATCTTGTCTATTTGTTTCCTGGCTGTAGCAAGACAGGCTTAATTTATCGTTGATCGAAAACCATGCCTATTTAAACTTATACGACAATAATGTCCATCAACAATGCTATCGTATAACAGCATCCACCTGAGACAAATTGAAATACCAACATCGATCATTGTATAATGATCTTCTTCCCAGTAGTCATGCAGCCAAGCAGAACAAACAACTTTAACATTTATTGCAATATATGTCAGACAAAGTTTTTCCATAAACAAAATTGTAATATATAATTATCCGGAGTTTGTCGCTGTCAAATGAATATGTTCCATCCATGGGACATGTAATGTTTTTGAGGTCAGGAAATGTTGAGTACACAGGTGAGTGACTCATTCAATTTTGATGGTTATAAAAAGGTGAAAAATGTAGGAGGAGTTGTGTGTGACAATAGACAAGTTCATTGTACCTTTTTTGGTGTTTTTTCCAAGGGGAGGAAAGGGGAGGGAATGTGTGGTATTGATAAATTTGGAGTTTTGTTGGTAGTTTCATGGGGTTGTCATGGTAACTGGATTGGAACTGAAGTAGTGGTTTGGTTAAAATTTTTAAATTTTTTTGAATTTTTTTGGGACTTGTTGCTGAGTTTTATAAATAATTCTATGAGTTTATGGGTGATTAATTAATAAGATATATGGTTTTTATACATTTTGGATTTGATTTTTTTAAATTTATTTAAAAGGTTAATTAATTTAGTTTTAAAATTTAAAATTCAAATTTTAGAAAAAACCAAATATACATTAGAATGTATGAAATAATTATATATTAATATGAATTTTATATTTATTGGATTTTCTGAGGTTTTTATTTTATTTTTATAATTAAATAAATTAAATTATTATTAAATTAAATTTTATAATTTTACAAAATTTAATAAATTTTTGATTTTCTAAAATTATTATTTCATTTTTATAAAATTAAATTAAAAATTAAATTAAAAATTTTATAAAAAATTAATTAAAATTTTATAAAAATCAAATTAAAATTTTTTTTAAAAAATTTAAAAAATTACAAACTTTATAAAATTTAATAATATTTTCATTTTATAAAATTTTAATTTAAACTTTTGAATAATTCAAATTGTGGTTCTTGGTGTTTTGCTCTTATGGCATCATTGGCCCAATGTCCTTTCCTGTTGTTGTCTTCCTCAATGAACTTTAATGAAGTCATTACATTTTATAATTTCATAAAAATCATAATAGAAAATTATTTTGACCAAATTTTCATAATAATTGGAGCATGAGGCCATCAATTCATAGCAAATGAATTATTGCTTCATTTAAAAATTATCCAAAAATAGGTTTAAATTGCTAATTATATCATTTATATCATTTATGCAAATTGGTTTTGTGTTGTGTAATTCTTTTTTACTTCCTTCCTCCATTTTAAATTGTGGGATATTTTTAACTATGGAGTTATGTGGGTTGGTTTGAATGGGAAAAATGGATTTTTTTTGTTGTTTGTTTGGTTTTTGTTTAATGATTGTTTTAAAAATAGTTTGGGATGATTGGTTAAGTGGTGTCATTGTTTTTTTTTTTTTTTTTATTGTTTTAGGGTTTAATAATGGGATTTTTAATTTTTTTTTTATTATTTGTTTTTTTTTTTTTTCTGGTGTTGAAAATTGGTGGAAATTTCCACTACCCACTTTCCACACACAAAAATCCTCAAATTTCCTTCAATGTCTTCCTCCAAAAACTGGGACTTTTAAAAAAATTCCATTTTTAAAATTTCATTTCCACCACCAAAACTCAATTCTATGTTTTCAAAAACTGAAAAACTTCAAACCCTTAAAATTGCAACTTCCCAAAAACTGAAAAAATTCCTAAATTCCCACATTTAGAAAAAATTCCAAATTTTCAAAAATTCCATTTTTCCAAAAACTGAAAAAAATTTAAACCCTCAAAATTTTCCACCAAATTTCAAAAAACAGGGCTTTTCACTTTTTTTTGGAAAAAGTAGAATTTTTTGGGGTTTGGATTTTTGGAAAAATGAAATTTTTTCACTTATTTGAAAATTGGATTTTTTTTTTTTTTTAATTTTGGATATTTAGTTTAAATGGAATTTATAGAGGTTTGAAAAAATAGAATTTTTTCATTTTTTGGAAAATGGAAATTTTTCAGTTTTTTGAAAAATGGAATTTGTTTTTATTTTTGGAAATTCAGTTTTTGGAAAAATGGAAATTTTCAATTAGAATTTTTTCACTTTTTAAACCCCCTAAAATCTCTCCCAATTTCCACAATAAAAAACCAAAATTCCAAAAACTAAAAAAATCCCAAACCCCCAAAATCCCCCCCAAAAAAACCCAACTAAATGTAAAAATTTAAAAAAAATGCAAAAGAAAACTCACCATGATGTTGATCAATGAAAAACATTTGTAAAAACAAAAGTGAGCTCCTCACATGCCCACCCTTCCTTTTTTTATGTAAATATGGAAGCCGCTTTGCTCCACTCGTGTCAAACGTCGACCTTGGAGTAGTTTGAGCCAACGAACTCTGTCCTTTCTCCTTTGTTTCGCTCCGATTCCAGAGTGGCTAAACTACACGGCCATGTTTGTGTTTCGCACGTGTCGACTGCTCGAGTTTTGAGAATCACACACGATGGTGGAGGGGCGTGGTTTTTGGCTCACGTGATGTCTCGTTGTCATGGTGACGTGAGCGGCCATTCAATATAACGTGTTTGACACAGTTAGGGTAGAGTTTAACGGGTTAATTACACTTTTTAAGTTTGTTTTGTTTTTTTTTTAAGTGGAAATTTTGTTTTTTCAATGGGTTTATATTGTTTGGAATTGTGGTAAATTATGGTGTAGAAATTTCCATTTTTTGAAATTATGGAATTTTAAGTGTTTAGCTGTTATGTGGATTTCAATTTTTTACTGTTACGGAAATTTCCAATTTTTTTTTAAATTGTGGAATTTCCACTTTTCAGAATTAATAAAATTTCTATTTTTGTTTATTGTGGAATTTCCATTTTTTAATACTATAGAAATTTCCATCTTTCAAAACTATGGAATTTCCATTTATTTTCCTTTTTTATTTTTCTAAATGATGGAAATTTTCATTTATTTCCATTTTTCTAAATGATGGAAATTTCCAGTTATTTCCATTTCCCTAAATTATTGATACTTTCCACTTTTTTACCTAATAGAATAATTACTTTAAATTTTTACTACAAATTTCCATTTTCCAGTTTTTTATAATTTATCATTTTTTCCTTGTTTATTCTAATTTCCACTATGCGTGAAATACCCGGAAATTTGGAGGAAAATGTGAAAATACAACATTTTTCAAGTTTTTTCCAAAATTTTCCACTTTCCATTATTTTTCCATACATTTTCACATTTTACAACATCTGTTTTCACTCCAAAAACTTCCGAAACAATCCAACTTTCACAATCCCCCAATCAAACCGTCACCTTCCAAACACAAAAATCAAGAAAAAGCAAACCCCAAGAGATCACATGACGTCACAACCACGCCAGACGACACGGATCAATTCCTTTTCCTCTCATTTTACACTAACAACCTTTATAATACGCAAAGGCCAAACCAATAAATACAAAAAAAAAATTCAAAAACTCACATTACCACTTTATTTTTTCCCAAATATGCAAACACGCCACCTAGTGGCAATTTTCACAGTGCCACCTAGTATGCGTCATTGAAACTTCATAAATTGTCACGTTAGGCCCAAACATTTTTCCTTGTCCTACTTTCGAGTAAAGATTTTTATTTCCAAGTCAAATCGATTAGACTGCGCAATTCTTTGGCACATCTTGTAATTTAGTCGTAATGGCGATGACTAACGAGCAACCGTTTGGACAAATTACATGTCATTTCGAATTGCACCGATTGAGTTTTCTCGATTTTCCTAGCCAAGTTTTTAACCTTTTACCGGGCTTAAAGGAATCCGGCGATGAAATTCTTACTAACGTGATGTGTTCATCTACACAGTGATTGACACTAAAGCTAGGTTTCCACTTGTGTTTCCACTAGAAGCAACGCGCCAAATGCAAATGCAACAGTATGATGCATTGTGGGTAGTTTGCAAACGTGACGACCACAAGGATGATGCTGCAGGATGCAAACGTACGCGAGCAGCAAGGCTTCGACCAATCATGGAACAACCCTCGCACCCCATGATCAAGTTGCTAAGCGACATTGTTCAAAACAAGAAAATGGCGGACGATTATGTTGACGTCACATGACAGTTATCTGGCTCCTGATTGGCTGATTGGACAGGTTTAACCGTCCTGGCGAAAACCGGAAGTGTGTTCTGCTTGGCTAAACTACACCTTCCGCCCCACCTTCGTCGTAAGTGCCTTTGCATTTTGTGTGCCAATGACGTCACAGGCTCATACTTACTATGGGAATTTAACATAGTATCAAACTCATACAAACCGGAAGTTGGCCAACATCACAGAAAGTGGATGCTCCTATGATGCATTTCACCAAGCGAAAGATAGGCTGTCACTATTGTGAACGAATAGCGCCAAGTGGCTGCCCAGCATTTGATTTCGACTGAAAATTGTTTAGCTTGGGAAGATCACTTGCACTACAGCAACCAATGGAAACACTGCCTCAACGTGCAATGAGTAAATCACTTGCATTGCATGCGAATCGAATTTTATGACGATGCGACTGGTTGCATGCGGCTAGAAGTTGAAAATTTTCAACTTCTGCACTCATATGAACAATGCTTAAATCTCCTGGAGCCTATTGTTGCTTGTCGAATCACTTTTAACCCTTTAAGCCCCAGCCATGTGGATAAATGTCAACACACCACTTTGGGTATAGTTTATAATGAATTAATGTTTGCTGCCCCTTACTATCCCGTTAAGCTAGTGGTTAGTTTCACCCTTTTACTCTGAAAAGGAGTTGATGGATGGCTCAAAGAGCACTTGTAATGGCCAAGTGTCCATCTTTAAAGCTTGGTACTAGAAAGACAAATAAATAAATTATCATATAATGGTTGATAGAGCTCCATTGTTCATTTATTTATTTATTTATTTATTTATATTTTGATTGGTAGATACAAATAAATAAATAAATGTGTTTTGTTAAATAAAAGTGGGACTTTTGACGTCACTTCTATTTTAGAGATTGAATACAACAATTAGTATGTTAGGGCAACAAATACTGATGGAAACCTTAGAAAAAAGTTACTTCGAGTACTTTTGAGCACCTTTACC
>JAQFZO010000981.1:0-18900 GCA_034695885.1 Geophilus flavus | reverse complement strand
TATATTTATGTGAAACATCTTTAGTGGCGGGGAAATCGAACCACGTCTCCTTGACCGGTTCTTGATGATTGTGTTGACGTTGTAGCTGTGGCGAGGATGGGGAAGGGCTGTTGTGGACGCCACCGTCCACCGTCCACCTCCACCGTCCACTGGTCACTTGACACTGGCCACTGTCCACAACAGCCACAAGCTATTGACTACTGTTGGGAAAACAAGCATGAAATCACAAAATCATAATTTGCACAATCACAAAATCTTCGTTTTCCACTTGTTTCGGTTTTGTACCGCCTATAGTGTCTTTATGCAGACACACGCATTGTCATCATTTACCGTAACCATTGGTTTGTTATTTTCACATTGTCTTTTGTTTTGTCTTCACAGCCTTGTGACTGCATTCAGAAACAAATTTCATAACAATATTCTCGTGAATTTGGTAACAATATCCTTTATCTTTTCTGAAAATCGCTCTACCGCCACTAAAGATGTTTCACATCAAAAGGTGGAAAACACAGTAACAAGTTGTCCCATTTGCTTACGATTATCACCATAAATTTGTATGTTACGTAGGTTTGTCAATGTCTTAACTTCTTGTAGATATGTGGGAGGAAAGATCAAATGAATGATTGGATGGGTGAGTTGTTGAATTTTTCTGTTGTTGTTTTGAATTCGTAAGAACTTTTTAAAACATGCATGAACTTTGTTTTAAAGAGCAAAATTTAACAAACAATGGACAACCCAAAAGTCAACGTCTTGACATGGGACCGAAACACCCACACAGAGTAGATTACTGCATCATCTGCTGTGGTTATAGTTAGTTTCCTAATAGACCACAACGGAGTTGTGACACTGGATTGGTGCGCCCCCGGAAAAATTGGCTGATTGCAGCAAAATTGTAGTATGAATAGATTGGGCCCTGCACACAAATGACAACACACCTGTATTCGTATTTGAACGTTACAATATCAACTCCGGAAACAGTATGCAAATCAGGCTACATTTAACGGAAAATTTAATTGAAAAACAGAGACCTGAGAGGTTTACCCACGTTACAACGCAGACGAGAACACTTTAACCCGCCGCACCCCCGGAAAAACTGCACGACACCCCACATCCGCAAAAATTTGCTCACTGGCCGTATTTTGTAGGCTCAGTCCACCCACGCATTTACAACCACAAAACCAAAGATTATACGGGTGCCACACCATTCTATTTTACCAGCTCCCTGGCGGACCTAAACAAAATTTGCTTAGAAGCAGGTGCACCCAGTGACAGAAAGAAACTTCCTAACAGAGCATGCCCTCGCAATTCTAACTGCAGCCGAAGAGACGATTCCAAAACCAAGCACCAAGGTAAATTTAGACATAAATGTCGATGCTAACACGAGTTCCACCCCTCCCAAACCCCATCAACTGTCGCGTGACGCAATTTGTTGACACGTTAAGGTAGGAACATGCTTCATGGAGGAAAAGACCAACTATGATCGAAGCAATAGAACAATCGATGATTTAATTAAAGAAAGGGAAGCCGGCATGCAATATGATCACCGAATTAAAGACTTCTGTATCACGAGGACGAGGAAAGACTGACCAATCCGCTAAGTTCTACGACGAACGTACAGCCGAGACCATACATGAAGTAGAACGGTTATATGGTGCAATTGCATTAAAAGCGCCTAAGATAGCCGTGGAATTAGTCGAATCCCAACCGTCAGAGAACTTCCCACTAGCTCATACTTTATCACACAAGTTAGATACGTAAATGTGACAGCCCTGGGCAACTGTCGATTCAAGGTAGCAAATAAGCGCACAGCTAGCTTTGTCAACGATTTAAATAAACCCGACAAACCTCGGTGCCTACAAAAATGAATAGTCTGTCAAAACCCTGTTACAAGACGCTGTGATTTTCACAGAAAAAGTTCTCTTGCCAACAGGCTCAGTAGAAGAATGGGCAACTGAGTGTTTTTATGCCCCCGATCCGTCTGAAAAAAAAGAATTGATTAAACCGCAAGAATTCTGTGTCCAATGACATTTCCTGACATTACATGACATTCACAACTTCGCGACATCCACATTCATGTCATTCATGACATTACATGACATTCACAACATTCATAACATACCCTGACGTTATATGACATTTACAACTTTGCAACAATCACAATCACGTCATTCATGACATTCCCTAACATTAAATGACATTCACAACTTTGAAAAGATCAAAACACAGAAGCATTAGATTGGGGCAAATCCCATAATCACATTTTGTCAGTATACGCTTACGATTGTGGAATGAAGCGCTATGAAACCAGTGATGGTAACGATTAAAGTAAACAGTTTGCCAGCATGGCGGCGGGCGGTATAATGAACGAACGCTGTGCTGATGAATGGGATAAATGTTTATGAGTATTATCAAGAATGGATTAGTATTGCGAATGGAATAAATGTGAACCGTAAGTAATATTTTACGTTTTAAAACATCTTTTTATTCAGATAACAATAGTTACGTTTAGTTGTTACACGAAACAATAAATGAATATGAATGAAAGAGTGTGTGAGTGAATCAATAGTTAATTTATACGTTAGTGAATGAATGAATGAATGAATTATTAGTTAGTTAATTTTGCCAGCACCTATCGCTGAACCCTAGCCCCTTTTCGTGGGTGAGCAAATTCCCCTCCCGATAGCGAAATGGCATACTCCCTTTACGAAGGCCTAACTTCTAAGACAGACGAGACAACGACTTATACATTGCACGATTGCAATTCCGAAACTTTGACCGAAGCAACGCAGCCGTCCGATCCCACCACCAAGGCAAACGCTAGTGCTATTGAACATTCCACCGATGAGCTAATGCCATTGTTGCCAGAAGACATGTATGATTACCCACCAGAGGAATCGAACGACCAACTGGAACAGTAAAGTGAAGAGTTCCGAATAGTGGTCTGTGGGCTAAAGCTCAGGGGGCCTTATTCTCAAAAGTGTCATAAAATAAGGATGTTGTTGAGATAACGACAACTACCGGTTATTTTATGACATAACAACTTGTTGATTAAGGATATTGTTACGCGAGTGAAGTGCGAGTAAGTGTGGCGCATGATTTCGGGTTTTAGCTACGGCTATTTCCTGATTCTAGTACCGAAAGCTGTCACAACATCACCAGTGGCGCCACGGGTCGATGAGCGACCGAATCAACATCTATTCCGTCAGTCGTTAGCATGCTCTTGACTCAACCACTTCCTTCTGAGTTTGCTCTCCCCGCAATGGGGCAGAAATAACTTGTGGGTTGTCTTTTCTCTCTATCTTTGTCGAAATTATTTGTAAAACACAAGCCCTCCATTATATTAAACCATTTTGAGTTCAGAATAATTCTCTTTTTACTTGTTTCATTTGTATTAGGTTTTGTTCACCATGGATCCACATCACATCATTTAACCCTAACCTTTAGTTTAATGTTTAGCTTGAGTTGAATCTTTCACTCCTGAATAAAAAGAGTTTTCTGTTATGTTTAAACCTTAAATAATGTATGATCATTTATTGAGTGTCTGAGTAGGTAATTAAAGGTAAGTCACAGTCAAAAGATCCCCGCTTAACAGCGATGGTTGTGTAGCAACGTGACAATATTCTCAACAGTTGTCTTTGCCACATCGTAAAATTTATCACTACGTAAGTGTCGCTACCGACAAGCATTACGACAGTTCAAAGTCGTTATTCACAGACCAATGCCTTACTCGTGTTTAAGACTCAATGTTTTGCCTTGAGTTTTGGTGGTTTTGCCTCGCATTTACGAGTTAGTTTTTCTAGTTAGAAAAAATGGCCTAAAGTAGAAGCTAAGCGTAGACGTGCCAAAAAATAGACTAGTGATGAAAAATGGCGCTTATAAATGCAGTTTTCACTCATCATCAAGTCACAGTAATGGTGTTACTGAAGAGAAAAAGAGAGCGCTTTGGGCTTCTATTAGAAATACTGTTTTATTCTCCTTAATTAGAAATAAATGATTAGTGTTGTTATACCTTTCTTGCTTGTTTTTAGGTAAATGCTTGTTCAACTGAAAAGAGGCGTATTGAAAAAATTCGAGATCAATTCAGACACATGAAATGTGAGACTAAGAAAAAATCCTCCCAACTGTGGAAAGAGAAACAAAAAACTGGTGATGGACTGATTTGGAAGAAAAATTAGATGGCCTTTCAAGTTGGGAAAAAAAAATTGTGAAGATTATTGGGATGGATTTCTTAGTAGGCATTAATGGAGGCATAGACACATCAGCCCCTAAAGCAACACCACACCATGACATTGAAGAGCTTCATGAGAATGATCAGTTTGTCTGCTGAGAAAGTGTGATCAATTTTAATGTTTTTTATGTCAAAATTGATTTTGAAATACATTTTTCAGGAATTAAATGCAAGCAAATTAAGAGTCTGCAGTTAATGATTTGGAGGAACAAGTCGAGAAAAAAAACCGAGTGCAAAAAACAACTGAATGGCACAAAGATTTTTGAAAACTGTATCTGTGACTGTAAGGAAAGAAAAGTCAGAAGTTACAAACGAAATGGTGAACGATGAAAAACTGCACATGCGTCAGCAAGAAAATCGCAAAAAATATTTAAGGAAGAAGGTATACACGATTTGTTTCCTGTATTTTCACTTGACCTCATCACCATGTCGAATTCCAGGCCAAAAAATATTTAAAATAAAAATATAAAATATTACTGGCATAAATTAATACCAAAATAATTAAAATTAAATTTTATGTCGGAATCTCTATTAATTTTTCTTTTATTTTTTTTGGTAATATTTAGAATACTGAAATTCAAAATGAAATTGCGCAATTAGACAAGAAGGATACATTGAAAAACATAAGCTTAAAGGGATCACAATTTTATTAACCTATTGCCAATAACATCATACCTAACAGCTGTTTGACGCAATACCTTCATAAGATACCTTTAGGTGTTTATTTCACAAGTTAGGTGTTTCATGCAACACCTTCATAAAACACCTGTAAGAGTGTCAATTAACACCTGAAGGTAATTGTGTAAAACCTCCTGGCATTAGCATTGAAGGTATTGGATTCAACACCATTGTAAAACACACCTCAAGGTATTAACAGAATACCCCAAAGTGTTTTGCATATACCTTGAAGTGTAATTCACAAAGGTGTTGAATTTCACACCTTTTTTAAAGGTATTACTGTAAACCTAAAAGGAGTTCGTATAGGGACAAGACAGTTGCACCTAAAAAGGAGTACAGTTACACCTTTTTACACCTTTATTTTTCGCAGTGTGGAACAAATGGCCGGCACCACAGTACAACATCTCCATTGAAGTGAGATAATGTAAACAGTTTTCTTTTCATTTTGACAGAAATTTAACGAGATTTGAAAATTATTTGCAATGTGAATTCGCAGTAGACCCAAATAAATGCAAACGGGAAAATGTTCTGTCCATCACTGCATAGTTCAAAATATCCTGTGATTGGTCGAGAAGTTTGGATAAGGAGCAATGTACTTAAACCTAACAACGTAAACAAACGTACGATATGTCAAGTGATCAGATTTTAGACCCAACCAGTCAAAACAACAGAAATTTTAACGCCCAATCACTGCAAACTGGTCAGAAATTATTTATTTAGGTGCATTACAACATATGGCGAACAGTCTCGCCAATGACGGCATTTTGAACTATCTTGAGATAAGCGAACAGACTATAGAATTTTAAAATTACAGTATAAAAATTAGATATTTTTTTCATGAATTTTTTTCTGGCGCTAGGGTCACTTCTGGTTTAGCATGGGAGGTGAAAGATTAAACCTAGGTTAAAAAGAGAGACCAAAAAAATTCTTTGGGCTATTTGCAATACTCTGTAATCGAAACAATTTAAACCTTTTACTTTGTGGTAATTGTAGACATTTATTTGTTTAATTAATGTGTTGAGTTTTGCAATTATCAGATTACTTCTAAGTTTAGATTAGTTTAATTAGTGATGCCATACTTTATAATATTGGCATTGCATAGTTAGTTTAACTCACTCGACTAGTGTCGGTGACTAATACCCCGTTCACACCTGAACCATTTTTTGAGAAAGTTATCATTCATTGCTTATGCCTGGCAAAATTGCAACAAAAATCAATGTATTAGAGGCATATTTGAGATTTGTGACGTCGGACCTGGTCACAGATCTCAAATAAACCTCCATTGCCTCGATATTTCATAGCATTAGCCGCTGTCAGACTTTCACGAAATCGGTAAAAAATTCTTCAGTCAAAAAGCCTCTGGTGAGAAATCCCTTGGCAGGAAATTCCACTTTAACATTTTAAAATTCAACTACAGTATTGTATTTACTTTGCATTCTTGTCGCGTCGAAAACGTAAACACCAACGAAGATACTGTCGAAAGCGAAATATGGTTCTCCAGGGAAGGCCTTCATGCTGCTTCTGCCATGTTTACAGTGGGATGTTGGATTGAGTTTTTTCTTTCCAAAGGCTCTTCCTTGGAGACTTTAGCTTTGCCAAGCCAGACATGTTGAATGAGCTGCTTCCATCTTCCACCGGTATTCATGAGACCATCGCTGCCGAAGAATGTAAATCTTATCTGTGGTTACAGGGCATTATCACATTATTGATGCAGGGAAAATCCTTGACAAAGATTAATGGCTGGCTTTTAATTATTTATGAATTTCTTTGATGCAGTCAGTCATGGGTGAAACATGACATCATTTTTGATGCATGTCTGATAATTATGGATAGTACAAGTTTAATTATATTGGCTAATAGGAAATTCTGTCAAGTGCCAGGGCTCTGTGAGTGATTGGTTGATCAATAATTGAATGAATTTGCTGCTGTCATTGGTTCGAACAGAAGATGAAAAAGTTGAAAGTAATTGTCATAAATAGATGTTTAATCTATTTCTACCATTTCCAGATGTGATTGCTATCGGCTGTATGATTTGTTGTGTGTGAATGTATTGCTATTTGCTTTGTTTCTCATTGCTATTCATTGCATTAAATCACCTGGGAATTTCAATCCAATGTGATATGTGGTTGTGCTTTAAGAGATTAGAGCATGCGGTGTTACATGACAGTCGCTGCGAAGTTGGTTTATCAGTTACTCAAAGTTTTGGGATTAAGTGAGTTGAGAAAAAGGTTTTGGATGTTTGGTAAGACATAAAAATTAGATTGAAGGAGGGATGTTGGTTTAGGTTGCCAGTATACAGTATACTGTAGTTACTTTGGCCTTATGCGACAAAAGTAATAAATTTTCAAAGAGGGAAGGTTACATTACAAGAGCATAAAATGTCAATAAAAATTGAAAATATTCACTAACAAGTAAATGTAATCATATTTTCTTATTGACATTAAGTTTAAATATTTTTCTAAAGAAATGCTTGTTTTGTTTGTTTTTCGGGTTTTGTCGAAGCTTTTCTTAGAATGTGCTGAAATGTCTTGAAGGTAAATGAAGACATAGCTTCCAATGTTTTAATGGATGATTGTTTGAATGAAAACATTCGCATTTTAATTGTTGACTTTTGTTTAACATTGTTGCTAAAATTTTGACATTAGGTCATTGTTGACATAACATTTTCACTAACAATAATGTTGACTGTATTCAGCATCATTTTGAAAATTTATTGTTGACATTATTGTAATGTTTTTGAAGGTATTGTTGGATGTTGTCATTGCTAAAATATTGTGTTGCATTGTTGCAAACATTTTTCACTCAATATTGTTGCTAAAAACTGCCATTACTACAAAGAAATTGTTGACATTTGTTGCAAACATCTTTCACACCATATTTTAGCTAATAACCTGCCATTACTAAAAAAAAAAGCCATTGTCTACATTGTTGTAAAGATTTTCAACAGTATTATTGCTTTGCACTTATTTTTCCCCTAAAAAACTCTTCATTACTTGTACAGTTGTGTTTCTTAAGAAAAAAGTTTAATTGTTGAACATCAACGAGCAATAAAAAGATTATTAAACATCGTTTTCAGCTAATATTGGCCGATGGTGTTTTCTTCGCAGCTTTATTGCTATTTGTACTGTTATCTCAACAGCTGTGAAATTTAATGGGCAGCATTATCCATCTGCTCATTTTTCCTTCTAATCCATCCATGGTCTTAAACTCAGACACTAAAAAGGAGTTATGTTGTTCGCACTTTAACTGCGTAGTTTGTGGATTTCCTTCGCAGTTTTCTTAGCCTTTCGCTAACTTCTTCCAGTGTTTGTATTGAGGATTAAAGGACTATACTCGACTGGTTTGCCATTACTTTGTTGTTTTTATAAGTTTTTGGCACGCTCCGGTCTTTAACCGACTTTCTTGCAACGATAAAAGTAAATAATACAAAGAAAATAAAATAACATGACAGTATATGTCATTCTTTCTGCCGTGTGAAGTAAGATGGATGGGTACATATACTGTAGCTTGAGGTCTCCAGCTGCTACAGAGGCCAAAAATCAAATCGAAATCAAAAGCCGTCGACTGTATTTAGGAACAGTTTACTAAATCGAGTTTTGCTTATCTGGCAATTCTTTCCGGTTGGTCGTTAATCCGCAACATTGCCGGCAGCTACTTTGGCCATACGTGACCTGTCAAATACAAAAATCAATAAAATTAAATACAAAGACGGACACGAGTCATGCCCGAAATCTGAAATTCGGGATTGACAATCGAGAAAGCCGAACGTCGAAAATCCGTCTCCCGGGACTCAAAACGCGGTTTAATTCCATCAATTTTACACCAAATTACGGTCTCCTGTTCTATTGATTTCCTCTCTTCTTCCCTTCATTTTTATTTCTTTTCTTTCTGTCAGGTGTAAACAAAGTCGGCATTGTTCCCACCACAGCTGCAGACATCACCGGCTTTTTTTTTGAATTTGCTGACATTCTTATTCCCCTATATTGACTTTTCCTGGCAAATATTTCACTCTGATGTGGTGTCACATGCTGGGATTGAGTTTGTTCTGCTTGATGACATTCTAATTAAAACATTGGATTTGCTAGGTGTGAAACTGCCATAGAGATAATGGTGGAATACAATAAATCCAGCCTTATCTGCTTGTCACAAACTATTCAATCAATGAGTAAACTGCAGCTGGACTCTGCAAAGCCCCGAAGGGGCAGAAAGTGTTGACAGAGGTTATTGCATTATGGCTGTGAACAATCAGAGAGAAAAGATGTCTTAAGATCTTGTTGATGTTGCCTTTTTTGTGTGCACAGTATGGAAGTTATTACAAAAAAATCATTTTCGGCTTTCGACGTAAACCGGATATAATCATCAGTTATTGGCATTTTCATTTGCAGTCATGAATTTTAGCTTGTAATGATCAGGGGATTTATTTTCTGTCATACGAAGAGGTAATTTTCATCGGACGGTGCTACTTCGATTAATATTTGACTTTGCAATCTTGTAGCTGTCGATAGAATTTCAACCATGAATTTTGGAATTGCAAATATTTCATGCAGAAGTGGCTTTCAGGCAGTGTTATGTGCATGTTGTACATATATTGAGTGGAATGCTTCCTTGAAGTGGAAAGGGCTTGGTTATATTACAACAACGGTTGCCTTTGGCATTGTGAAACAATGTCAGAATTAAAATTGCAAAAAAACATCCAAAATATATTGTTGGACAACTAAATTTTTGAACGGAAAAGTTAAGTAGGATGTGAAAGATTGAAAGAATAAAGTATGGTAGAGGAAGATGTTTATTATCAGGGCTTTGTATCAGAGGAAAGATAAACCTCACCGCTTCTTTAAGGGGAAACTCACAGAGTTCCGTCTTTTCAGATTGGGGGACGAAGAACCTTAAACTCCGATCAGTTTCTCTCATCTTCTGACTGGCATATGTGGGCTCGGTTATACAAGGTGATTCAAAAATCATAGAACACCTAAATAGCAAGATTTATTTTTTTAACTTTCATGCGCAGTGCATTCTGGATAGAGGTTTGTGCTAGCTCATGGCCTTTGATCTGGTTTAAAGAACTGGCTTGGCTCAGTCTAGTTTGTCATCACTTAAGCCAGCTTGATTTAAACTACGTGCATTTTAAATCTAGCTTTGAAATTTAATCTAGCTTAAATTTGTAATCCGAACGTATTGCTTATTCACGTCTGATAGGCAGGCTGGCTTTTGTGATAGATAGAAATATATAGATATTAAAAAATTTATAACATTGCTGGCTTATATGAACAAGCTTATAATCCAAACTATTGATAAATTATCTGAGCTGCTGTACCTCAAAATTATCTAGCCTAGGCAGTGCGAAAAGCACGATCTGGCTTATCTTGCAATTGCTATCTTTAACAACAATTTTTACATTGTTGCACACATATTTCAGCCCTGTGGGCAGAGATTTTTGGAATCATTGTGTTGTGTAAGTGGTTGGTTTTGTAGATTATTGTTCCCCATCTGCTGTAAACTTTTGGCTGTAGCTACAGTATTGTTATAGCATTGTAAAGGGTAGTTATGCTAACATCATGGTTTGGAATAAACACAAGTTTACTGGTATTCTTTGTGTCGAGTTGTGTCGGTTTGCCCTGCTCAACATCATGGCAGGGAAGCCTATACATTTGTTTACGTTCGCATCTGGATAAGGGAAGAACATAACAAATCATGAAGAGAGGAATTAGAGGATTTAGATAGTAGCAGTAGTATGGTCATATGGGACCTGTCACATGCAAAAGCTGAAACAATGACAATTTAAACAAATTTTTCAAATGACGCAAACCAAAAATTTTACGCAATAGAGGATTCGGGAAGGACTTAACAACATATGATTGGGCTTTTAGTGAAATTGTACCGAACCATGCAGTAAACGCTTAAGACAACGGCAAGTCTCCAAGGCTACGCACTTAACTTTCGGCATCTACAAAGCTCAACACCACTTAATTAAAAATCTCAGAAGCAAGATTCTTTCTAAAATGTCCTTCCAGCAGCAATATCTCCTCACACCTTACACACTAGACCCACTTCGGATACGACACGAAACCACCTAACTCTCCAGTTTCATATACTTAATGCCTCATGTTGCTTCGGAGTGGTGGAAGGAAGGACATCGGCAGCGCAACTTTGAGTCCTCGATGACTGCTTGTCCACTCTTGATTAAACCGAGCAACATGTGCATTGTGCACCGTGTAATCTAGCAAGCGAGAAAGCGGAGATTATATACTCGCGGTTCGGGTCAGCGGTGTCCAATTATTATCATGCTTGACGAGCAAATGATGGTCCCGAACTCCGCGCTTGCTCGATGAATTTAAATGGCTACGCGTGTTTTTCCAAGAGAATTTCTACGTACTAAGTTTTGTCGGTGAAATTAATGAATTTATCTCCATACGCTATATACTAGCGACGAGCAACTGCGATGAATGTGTAATGAAGGTGTGCCAGTCTGAATAATTCATCCGCAGCGAGGAATGTTAAATTAAAGTTGAAGCGGTACTAATCAAGTGTCAAGTAAAGTTTTAAGTCCACATCTTGAAATTCGCATGTCTTTGCCTACCGGATCGATGAAATGTTTTTTTTTTGCCTCAGTTTCCGCTCTTTTGACAATGATTGCATTGTTCTTTGTGGCTTCCTTTTAATCTAATTATTGGGTTTGGCGTAATCAGTTTTGACATGTTTTGCAACAATATTGGGTTTCCTTTTCTTCGAACATATTTTTTCATTGTTGTTTGTAACAATTTGTCAGTTGTGAGTAAGGATGTATTGAATTGTTGAAGGGATTGTTGCTTTTTTGGCTGTTTGCCTATTTAGATGAAGGCAGTTGTCAAGAATTCCCTTTTCGGTCATGTTTCTTCGGTTGATTGCTGTCATGCGATTCATTGGTCAAATTGTTATGGGTTTTTCTGTGGGTTTATAGGGAATGCTTGTATGAAGATGTTATCCTTTGGAAGCTGAAAGTTGTTATTGCATTTAATAAATGTTTGCTTTTATGTGCTTTTATAATAGGAGACTTTGGTCTTAGAGAGTGGCAACTTGGTAATTTCTGTACTGAAGGACAATTTATTAAGCAAACCACAGGATTGGATGAAAGGAAACACTGAGGAAAATTTGAACAAGCACAATCAGATACTGCATCGAGGGAAGTCAATGAAGCAGAGCTGATGTGTAACAGTAGATGCGTTCAATTGGAAAATGTCAGGTTTTATTTGTTCTTTCTAAAGGATAAGTGAAATGGAGAAGTAAATTGTCTTTGAACTTTCCTATGATCCCAGACAATTAGTCACCATATCAAGTGCTAGTGCATGTGCAGCAATAGTGTTAAAGTAGTAGCAGCAATAGCATAGCAATAATAGCTGCAGCAGTAGCAATAGCAGTAGCAGCAGCAATAGCATTAGCAGTAATAGCAATAGTAGCAGCAGCAATAACATTAGCAGTAATAGCAGCAGCAGTAACAACGGTAGCACCAGTAGTAGTAGTTATAATGTTTAAGATCGTCAGCGACAACTTCAGTCATACGTAACCAGACAAATGACACATCAAAACTCAAAAAAAATATCAAATTCCAATACATACACAATCCAATTTAAACAAAGAACCATCTTAATCAGGACTTGTATACAGATACTCTAACTTTGCCGGTTTTTTGTTGGCACGATGCCTTCAAAAACTTTGAGAATTATCAGCAGATAAGTGTGGAATAGTTCCAAAAAGTGGCCAAATCCCTGTAGGTTTACCATAAATTTTCTGCAGACAGTCTTTAAAAGATAATCTTGAGACTTTTTAGCTAAATTTACTGAACAAAAGTTTGTAGCAATGATAGTAATTAATGATCTGTTATCTCTAATTCCCCTATTTATATGATTTTAGCCAAAATAACTAATCACTGCGCATGTCTCCAATAAGATTTGTTTTCCATTTCATAGCACTGCTCATAAAGCATGAAAGCATCTTCAATTTGTGTAATGGATATCTAATGAACATGGATATCTGATCTATCTACCTTGTAGTCATGGCAAAAGCAATGTATACTATCATCAACAGTCTCATTCACATTCGATGCATTCAATTGGAAAAGGAAAAATGACTTTTCACCTTTCACTTTCATGAATGATGATTTTTGAATCATCTTTCAAAAGAAAGTCCAAAGATAGATGACCATTCAAAGTACCTGCAATAATAAGGCTTGGTTCCTACATGCAGCTAGTTTGCAGCATTTTGCTTATTTTTCCAAAAAAATGCTTTTTTGTGTTAGATTCTGTCAAAACTAGCGCGTTTTTCAAAGTTAGAAATTTCAAACTTTTTCACCAAACTACCACAGCTAGTTTTTACAGTAGCCATTAGAAAGTGTGTGTGATGATGTCATGACATTTGACCTCCATAACCCCTCCTTGACCTTCTCCATTCACCCACACCCAGAAACTTCTGTCATTTGGTTGCATTTGATCCAAAACACAAATTATGGTTGTTAAATTCAACATGAGTGAATTTAACATTTGTAAAATTTCAAGGTGTTCTTGATCAGCCATGTTTAAAATGCCACGTTTGTTCAAATAACGTTAATTTATTATAATATCGCATCATTTCATTGGCTGGAAAAACCTAGTTTACTGCCATGTGGGAATAAGCTGTGCTAGTCCTAAAAATTGCAGAGCGTTTTGCTAAAAAAATAAATAGCAAAAACGCAGCCTAAGCTATTAGAGACTTAGTGCAATCTTGTATGACTCCATTTTCCAACGACAATGGAAAATATGTGCATCCAAAATGTCTCCAGCGTGTTGCAGAACAATGGAACAAAAACCTAACCTAACCTAACCTAACCTAACCTAACTCACAACAAAATATTTATTAATGTATTTACTTAATTTATTAAAATACTACAATTTAAAAATTAAAGAACTTCATCTTCAATGTTTCACATTAATACATGCGAACCGTGCAGAATTCTGCGCTACGGGTTTAAGATATAAGGTACTCTGCCGTTATCTACAATGTGACACAAGTGCCATTGCACATTTAAGATACTTTTAAAAAATACATGTTAAAACTAAACTGGAACGGAGAGAGATGTCTTAATGGCTGTCTTCGGCCCCATTTGCTGCTTCACTTATTCGTGATCGCATGATCCTTTAACAACTTCTCCGCTATAACTATAATTCTTTGGATGTTGCCCGCATGTGCAAGGAATTCTAGTTGGGAAATTAAAAGCTTGATAAATGGCTTTTAGTGTAGAGAGAATCGATGACATTAGCTGAATTTGACAGTGTGTGGTTCTGTTCTGGGTTCTGCTAACCCATCATTCTTCAAGAATTCGAGGGATGTATTTATTAAAGTGGACAACTCACGGATAAGTTGCGAATTGATTATTATGTCGATAAACTGATATCGGCTTTTCTATTTTTTGATAAGTTTTAATATATGTCAATGTCAATTTTTAAAGCAAAAACTTGAAAATGGAAATTGGATGGATCAACTGGGTATAGTCTATCAAAAAATCGAAATGTCAATAGAAATGTCGAAAAATGGCGATTTTCAGAAAACAATATTGATTGCATTAAAAAATCGAAATTATCGACATATCAATAAAAATATCGAAAAAATATTGATACTCATTGAAAAATCAAAATTATCGATATATCGATAAAAATATCGAAAAATATGCTTATCTTAGATGCAGAATTTATAAGGTTTATACGCGGCCTGCCACGAATGTAAAAATTACAAACACAAATTGAAAAACCACATGTTGATAAAACAAAATACTCTAGCGATGACTGCATCCTCTGATAAAATACACAATGAAGATAGTCGATAACTACCAAAAAACTAAATCTAAAATGCCCATACTTCGTACAATCCAAAAGAAAGTAAAGAATAGTAAACGGAACCAAATCCGCATCACTAACCGGAGCAGATGCTTTAATCATCAAATGTCCATGACTAAAAAAATGTGCCCAAATCTCCATCGACAAAGTACAACTTCTCTACATCGTGAAGCCCAAGAACTTGACTTCCACGAAGAACGTTCTGGCTTCGTCGACGTATTTTAAAAATTTAATTAATTTAATTTATTTTGCAAGAAATAAAAAATATATATTTATATATAAAATTAATAAAAGTACTGTAGAATTCATCCTGCAGTACTTGTATATCGATTTTTCTCATAAGTAACGCAAATTGATCACAAGTTGCACATTATTTACAATTTCTTTCTATTTATTTTATTTAAGAATTGCCATTCAAATCCAAATGATGTATCCTCTAAGGAAATGAATTTTTAATACAATCCTGATTTCCCCCTGACTTCACTTCAACTCCAATGCAAGATTAGAATTTTCATTCTTACAAAAAACAAACAGCGAAGAAAAGATTAAAATTACTCTATACAGTTCCTTATAACGAAAACAATTTTTTTTCTTGCTCTTCAATTTTTTTTTTCTGTTTTTTTTCAAGAGCACAGTTGTGGGCAACTTTGATTTTCATCTACTTTTGTAAAGGGATTTTGAAATTGAATTGTTTTCCCAATGCAATCTGGTTCTTTTTTGTGGCTCTTATAGAAAATGTGTAATTTGTGGAACGTAGGTGTTTGGGTTTTTTTTCCCCCTTATTCAATTCTGCATTCTGAATACTGAACAGTTGGCAAAAAGAAATTTGATTCTTTTTTTTTCTCCTAGTCCATGAATATCTTTTCTTTGCCTGAAATGCCTCCGGTGTAGTCATTTTATGAAAATATCAAGAGTTTTGTTTATCTTATTTCATTCAGTCATTTGTTTAAATAAGATAAGTTGCTTGTTTAAAGATTGTTTGGTTAATAATGTTTGCACATGCTCTGTGAAGCTAAACCTTTTGATACTATGTTATGGAAATATTTAAGGATTTTTATATTTTACCGTTAACGAAAAGCCGTTAATAAACTACGCAGGATAGAATATACTGTAACAACATGGCTGTAATGGGAACAATCAAGTGATTGATGATGGTCAACTCGACAGACAACAATTGGACATGACTAACAATCTTTGAAAAAAATTGTTTATTAACTCTCGGATGGCCAACAATGTGAACAAATGTCCAAACTTTCTATTAGTCATGCAATTTTTCTGCTCCGTATGCTTAACGATTTAGTTGGGCTTCCAGCATTCCATACGGCGCTTAATGCTACTTGTCATCATTTTCGCTTTCGACTAACTATAGGTGGCATTGAAATCGATGACAAATATAGTCTGCTGACAATAATGAAATGAATGCAACAATGGTGCATATGTGATCAAGGATATATTTGGTCAGAATTGCGCAGTCTGGTGGTGACATTGGAATTTAACACCATGTCGCTTCTGTTCTGGGGTAGGGATTTGTGTGTACATTTGTATAATTGTTGGTTTACTGTCGTATTGTTTGAATATTTACCATTTGATGGTGGCTCCTGGGTAAACTAGGCTCGCTCTACAACTTTCTAATTGGAACTTTTCCTCTAACTAGTCCTATTAATGCATTGATGAATGAATCACCCATTGTTGCATGTTTGAGGTCAAATTTGGTTACACTATTGGATTCCCCATCCCTACATTCCTATTGGCTTGTATAATCAGATTTGAGCTAGGATTGATGATTTCCTAAATATTTAGGGTTAAAATTCTTTTCGTTGAAGTTTGATGTATATTGGTGGTATACATACCCAATGTTGTTTTATATGTAAAAACCAAAAGCACCATGAAATGAATCTAATATTTTCCTTTTTTTATTTATAGGTAAGTGTTGAAACTCTAGGAATAATTGAAGAGTTGGTGAGTACACAGATTTTTACGTTGACATTTTATCAAGCGGTGCTCAGATGGACTGACAGCTTTTCCATAGCTGTTTGTATAGGGAATTGCAGACACCAAAGATGAAAGTAAAGGCATACATACCCTGTAACTTTGTATATTTTCATGGAATTGAAGATTGAATTCAGTTTTCTCTGCTTTCCATCATTAATGCTGGACTCTATATAGACCAATGTGTAGAGAGATGAGGGAATTACATTTTAAATTCACTTAAAGTTTGCCAACGGGTTTTTTATGAATCTTCCATCAGTTGAAAGCACTGGTTAAAAATTAAGACATTAAAGAAGTTAGTTTAACTTTGTTAAAAGTTTTTATTAGTTTTTTTTTTTAGTTTGGTTTGTTATATCTGGGATTCATCAAAACAAAGTGGTGCCACCACCTGCTGTTGGTTAAATATATGTATTAATTATTTTTAATAGTGATTTATTTTATGGTGGTTAGGTTTAATTAGTTTATATATCAGATACAACAAAGTAATTAAGTTATGTTGTGGTTCATTGTTTGTGAAAAAAGAGAATGGTTTATCTTTATACTCTGTTGGCTACTCTTTATTATCTGAAACAATGAAATAGTAGTAAACAAGTTCATTATTTTTGTTAAAGCTGTTATGCTGATTAAATAATGATGGTTTATGTGAAACAATGTAGAATTCTTTAACCAACAATAGATTATTAAAATGGAAGAGAGTTAATGAGCTCTAGGTTGTCTGCAGGTTCTTTAATTGTCTGTTTGTTCTGGAACAGTCTTTTTGTGATTATGAGAAATGAGTGTAATAAAATTGTGAGGGAATTTCCATGAATCATCACAACCAGGGACTAATTGGAATACATAAACTCGGTAAATTGCCAAGCGGCAAAAAAGACACCACTGGCACAACCAAAATGGAAAAACAAACCAAATATTCATATATCTTCCCCTTGGTTGCTCGAGGTTCCTTGCGTTGTCGAAAGAAAGTCGCATGTACGATGTTGTCTCCATTTTTTGTATCAGTTGTTTCGCAGTTATAAAAATGTAATCTGTGAGCAAAGACGTGTGCTGGGGCTAGGAACCTATGAACATGAATAAATGTGTTTTACACATTACGGTAAGCTTATATCCAAAGATTAAGTCTTCTGATTTCATAGCCTTTGGTGAAATGGAGCCCTCTGACTCTTGAGTACATCACAATTGGCGAGCAATCTCCAAACCCGTGAAGAGTTAGATGGGCGCGTACTAGGCCCGTCGCCGCATCTTAAAATTGCAAATAAAAAAACCAATTTGTTGGCAATCCTAAATATAAAAAATCCAATTTTGAGCATTATATCCATTCCATATGTAAAATACATATATTGCGGTATATAAAAATTGGAACTTTCATATATTACAAATAACTGAACCTTATACGGCCAATATATGCTGTTTCTAGTGAAATATATTTACTACATATATTTACAACAATAGAGGAGGAAAGGCAGAATAAAGAAGTGAGTAAAGAGAAAAGATTACCAGTAGGCCCTGTTGGCTTTAGCACCAAGATGTCGCACGTAAACTTGGCATACATATATTTTACGTGCGGGTTGTGTCGAACTATCCAGTCAATGCCAAGTGGAATGACTATACCATAGTTACAACAATGAAAAAAACAAAGCAAAAATTCAAATAACCTTTAAAGAAATGAAAGAAGAGGAGGAAATACGGTTCCACACAGCGACAAAGGAATTTCAAGCCCCGACGCTTTGTGTCGGAAGAAAGACGGACCGAAAACGCTTTTCGAAAAACTTGAAGAATTCGTCACTCAAAGACTTCCATAATGTCATTCCCACTTCTTGGAGTGCTAAACTTCTTTTCTATTCCCAGCAATGAACCCTGTAATGCCATTTGGTTGCGAAACAGCGGCGATAGCTCTCACGAAAGCGTCTACGAACCTATCACGTTTGAGTCCATATACCATTCGACTAATGTTTACTGGCTTCAACTTTTTAACTCCAACTTGAATTAGTTTGGTGGAAATTTATTACTCAATAAACCGCTTACGAAACATCCTCCGTCTTTTTTCTCATTTCTATCTGTCCTATCTCGGACAGATTTTATGAAATACTAAAGGACAGGAAATGCACTCTTCTCTGTTTTAGAAGTCTCTTTTTTTTTATCCAAAAGCAATTTCAGACAATGGCC
>JAQFZO010000980.1:0-18902 GCA_034695885.1 Geophilus flavus | reverse complement strand
TTACGCGTGAGGAAGCACTTCCAATCATAAGCGTCATTTTTACTGTTGCATTTATAGTCGGTGGAGGATATGTCATGATCGGGATTGTCAGATGTTATTAAAATCACGCACAAACGTTTTCGAGAGGGTGATGATTTTGGAGGACATAGTTGATCGAACATTGACTAAATAGGTAAATAAATAGATAAATTAATAATTCTGGTAAAATTACAAGCCTCCCTCGTTTTACTCAACAAATTCGTTCCAAGAAATCGTTGTGCATAAAGCGAGGGATACCTGCATTAAAATTTAATTACGGCTAAAATTTCCATACATACCTGAGAAGATAATCTCGGTAAAATTAAAAATTTATTGGCATTTATCACGTCGTGCATCGTTTATAACATCTCGAATTCGTCTTGGCGCTTCTTCTATTTTTGAAGCTAGGTATACACATCCCATGGCGACAATCTGTGGAAATAATTTTTTACTATTAAAATTTATACATAAAAATAAAAATAGTTTCACTTGGCTAACCTCCATATTGTGTTTGATGAAAGACTTGGAGTAAAAGAATCTCTGGGAAAGCACTTGTCCTGTCGCCATAGCAATCTATAATTATGAAAAAATGAAATCATCAGTTCTCATTGGAATTCAGCGAAGGCAAATTTCTTGGAAAAATTCAACGATAACAAAGAAAATGGCGGCCATGTTGAATTGACGTTTCATTTAACACATTATGATTTAAATCCCTTAACATTTCTGTTATGATTTTGAATTTCCGATACTAAATGCCATAATTTTATATGATTCCTCCCAAAGAGAAATTACAGTTAGAGATCGGTTTAAATTGTAAAATTAAAAATATACCTGAGGAAGACGAAGAAAAATTCCAGCAGTCCTAGGTTTGAATGAGTTCACAGCCCAAGATGCGAAGATCAATTTCATATTCGATGTCCAGTCCGTCGGCCACCGAAGGAATTACTGCTAACTTCTCTTCCGATAACAACCGTAAGGTTTTAGCAACATTTCGGACCTTGTCGAACTGGATATTTTAAGAACATCGAGCGATAATAATGGCGAACGGCATTTCGCTTTACCACAGAATTCTGTGGCTTTACTAGCTTTACATATCTACGATAACTAGCGCCATCTCAAACCAAGCGGAGCATCTTGAATTAAACCATAGACCTTCATCTGTAAATTTGTTTTTTTTTTTCGAAATATTCATAATAGTTACCGTATAACAAGCGCAATTCACTCGGTCTCCCGCGTGACAGACTCCACTAACCACTATACTATCTATCAACCACCATACTCTGTTATAACACTTGACTTTTAATAATTCAAATCACTGTTTCTCTACAATTGTATAATTTACATACAAGCTGAAAACATTTTCGACAAAACAACTTTTATATTAAATACCGTAAGTCATGAAAAAATAAAGTTACCGTAATTTTAACACTATTACAACAATTTTTTTATTTACATTTATTGGGGGGATTGCTGGCGGTTTGGAAAATCTTTTCGTGTACGCAACCACGTTTGTTCACTTAGGTAGAGTGAAATCAGAATTATTACCAGAAGGCCAATGACGAACCAAAGCGCTAAAAAACATTGTGTCATCGTTCCATAATCATCTCTTAAATGAACCACACAAGAATTCGGTAAGGAATCTGAAGGCTTATGTTCTAAATCTGAAAAAAATATTATTAAAAACATTTTTTTTGTAAAAAATCTTTGCTTACCTAATGCCCAAACTCTAAGTTTCAATTCATATCCAAATTTCCTGTAGTTGCATGCTTTTGATTGGTATTTGCTTGCTATGTGTAAATATGCTCGATTGGATGTTATGAAATTTACCGTTGGCAGGTCGACTTTCCTGCAATATTCTTTAACCATTGTAGCAAGGTCTTCTTCGTCTTCAGTCACATATATTACCGAATCAAGCTACGTATGCGAAAATTTTAACATTAATACATTTTATAAAAATGATTAACCTAGGGACTTTCTCACTATTCCAACTGAATCCATACAAGTGTTGTTAAAGGGGAGATTTAATCTTGTATATGAAAAAAAAAGATTTGACCTCTCTTTCGAAAAAATCTCTACAACGCAGTTTACTCCCGACGAATTCATGATTAAATCATATTTTAAGCTTCCAGTCACTTCTAACTCTCCAGTATTATCTGCGCCACACAATTGTTTAATGTTTACTGGGAAAAATTAATAAAACGATTAATTTAAATAATTATTTTCAAAAGCAAAAACACATACCTAGTGGGTCAGTTGTAAACTTTCGGTACCCGTTAACCATCGTTTGATTAATACCGTATAGAAGAACGATTATCGCTAGTAGCGTATGCATTTTCACGAAAAAGGTGCACAATATATCGCAAAATCTTACGATCTACACAGAGTCCTGAAGTTTTGATTGTCAGCGCACAGATATTCTCCTGTTCGGCGTTTTATACCCTTTCAGACCCATGAAAATAAAGTGTCATGCCCCTAGTGGCGAAAAAATAACCAATAAGAATCTTTGAAGTACTGCGTGTATAACTTTGCATAATAATTTTTTAAAGATTTTTTTTTGGTTTGATTCTGCAATTTCCAAATTATTTTATGAATATTTAATTTTCACAGTTCCACTGATTTTAAATTAATTAGAATGTATTTGTAGTTGAATTACATTTTTCTTTATTTTGCTTTTTATAGAAATAATTCAACATCATTGCATATCCTCGCTGAAGATATGCAACACCGACTGGTTAGATATCTTTACACTTTATTTTATTTTTGATGTTAAAACCTCTAATTCTATTCTCAGTATAGGTTAGATTTGTGATGCAATTTGTCGAACCGAAAGAGTTTTGATTTGCACCTCAATATCACCTAATGCATTTTACTATCACATTAGAAACTCTTTCTGTAAGTTTTCATTCAATTTAGCTCTATTAACTATGAATAATCTTTATCTACCATTCTCAGTTATCACCACAGCCATTTTGCAACCTCCTATATACAGTGCAGGAAGATTACAGTAAATATTTTAAAGATTTATTTTTTTTCACATAAAATTTGAATTTTTCTATGACTTTACAGTGCAATGAATTATGGAGCAATGGGTTCGGTGTTGGGTCATGAAATCATTCACGGTTTCGATTTTAAAGGTTAAATAATAATTGAATTAATCGTAAACTTTATAACGGTTCATGATCGTTAAAATTACAGGTACGCAATTCAATCAGTTTGGCAACATTGAAAACTGGCTCACGCCTCAAGTAGCAAAAGCATTTCTAGAAAGGAGTAAATGCTTTGTCAATCAGTATTCTAAGTATAGGATAACGTCCGCTGATTTGCCGTCATTATCACGATTCAGCACAACTGTGAGCATCAATTTACGGTAAAAGTGAAAACCATAGTTTGTTTATAACTGCATTTTTTACAGGTGAATGGTTTGAGCACACTGACAAGTGAGTGAAAACATAGCTAACAATGGAGGTCTTCAACAAGCATATTGGGTTCGACTGATAAATCTTTTTTGCATAATTTAGTTCAGTGAGAGCAATGCAACTTGCGTTTGCCCACCTGGATTTCACGGACGCCAATGCGAGTTCGCAGCCAACACCTGCCGAGACGAACCGTGCAAAAATGGCGGCACTTGCCTTCAAATATCAGGCAGTTACCATTGCATCTGCCCTGCTGCTTTCGACGGTAACAACTGCGAAAGACAAAAGGACGAATGCGGATCGAATCCATGCCAAAATGGTAAATCTCGTTCCACTTAAATTAACTTATAATAACTATTTCTATCTTACGAGTTTATATTAAAACGAAATGTGTTTTCTTTTCGGTTCAGGTGGAAGTTGCGTGGATAAATTAAACAGTTACACGTGTGTATGTCCGACGGGATTCACGGGTCGCAACTGCGAGAACGACATCAACGACTGTGGTGTTAACCCTTGCCTGAATGGCGGCACATGTGTGGATCTGGTGAATAACTTTAAGTGCCTTTGCGTGCCGGGTTTCATGGGCACAATGTGCGAGGTGAATGTGGACGATTGCCTTACGAAGCCCTGCGCCAATGGAGGCAAATGCACTGATCTAGTCAACGATTTCCAATGTACGTGTCGAGCTGGATTTACAGGCAAAGATTGTTCCATCAACTCGAACTATTGCACCTCGCAAACGTGCCTGAACGGAGGCACTTGCCAAGACAAAGTGAATGCCTTCCAGTGTGTGTGTCTACCGGGATTTTCTGGTGAAAGATGTGAACTCACGGCGGCAGTAATGCGCGACGCAGTGCTATCTCTTCCTCCGCTGCCAGCGAGCGACGACGTGACACAGCAGCAGCAGCAGCACAGTGACAATGTGGGAGTTTCTCGTCACGTGTCCGAACCTAACACTGACGGGGATAGTGGTCTGTCGACGGGCCAAGTGGCTCTGATCGCCACACTATCAGCAGCCATGCCTTTACTGGCCCTGTGTTCCGTTGTTGTTATATTGTGTTTAAGGAGTCGTCGACAGAAAAAAATGAGGCGCCACGATGAGGAGGCGCGGAAACAAAATGAACAGAATGCTGTCAACAGCATGAACAATAGTAAATGTGACAATCAGATGATCGTCAACACGTTGGATAGACCCAGCGGCAAGCAGCACAACCACAATCTTAAGCTGACCAACGAGGACTTTGAGGTGGTGAGCTCCAGTAAAGACCTGAGCAGGACTAATAAGTGCAAACAGCTCAACACAGACTCGGTGCCAAACGTGGCGCCAGTGAAAAACACGAGTGGTGCAGCGAGCAAGCAAGATTCTTCTGCGTCCAGTGACACTAGAGACTTTGATCATTCGAAATTGTCTGTGGAGCAGAGGAATTCCCTCTGTATAGACAACACATCCTGCAATAGGAGGTAAATATCATTCACATTTCACTTAACCCTCACACACAATCCTCTGGTGCATTATTTTTTCCATTCACTGCCCCTAGTCTGATAAGGAAATACCCTTAACCTTTACAATTCTACCCCCAAAAAAAAAGGTCAGGGACTTTCCTATCCTTACTTTGCAAGAAACTAGTGGGGGAAATGTGTTCCCTTTCCCTTTTTTGTTATTTACAAAGGAAAAGAAAGTAAAAGAAAAAAAAGAACCCACAAGAAGTTAAAAATCCCTGGAGAAAGGGAAAGGAATGAAGGCAAGATCCGGTCAATGGCTCGGGCATCACTAGGAGGTGGATTAAGAGTGCAGAGCTCATTAGTCTTGTATACTTTCCATTTGCATTCTACGGGGTTTTAAAATAACCATTAAAAATGAAAAACAATGCACTAGAGTTATTTTTAATTGTAATACTTTGAATACCAAACCACATGTCGAGGAAATAAATAATAATTTATGTTTTTTTTTTGTTTATTGCAGTGACTCCTCCACGTTGCCACAATGTTCAACGGAGACGTGTCCTCCTAGCTCTGTATATGTGATACCTGATCATTACCAACAGCGGTATTCTCATCCTATGTTGGCCACTGAGGTGTGATGATTTTTTTATCATAATTCTCAACCACCAACATAAATTTTAATTCGAGTCAATTGCCCAAAGATGGATTATCATAGACAATATTTTATTCTTGTTTTGAGTTTTGTTTTTGTTTTAAAATCATCAAGAGACTTGAAACAAATTCTTACAGCAGGGATTGGAAGATGTGCTTCAAATTATTTATTTAATTAATTTTCTTCACCCTTTTTATTTTATTTTCATTTTTTTTTTAAATTAATTTTTTTTTTGAAAAAAAAAATCATCATGAATGAATTTTTGCCAACAGCAGCACAAATTAGTTTCGCACTATTTAATAAGAAAATATTGATTTTTAAGTTAATTTAAAAAACATGTAATTTTTTTTATAAGTGCCTTTTTTTAAAAAAAAGAAATGTCATTTTTTTATTTTTTAAAAATGAAACATTCTCATTTTTTTTATTGTATTAATGATTTTTATTTGTGACCATTAAGTCATTTTCAATCCAAAGTCAGGACAAAAAACAATAAGTGGTTATATATTAACTTATTTTTTGTGTACTCCACGAACTGCCTTTTATAAAAGAAAGAAAAAAATTCAAAAAAAAATAATTTTTATTTTAAGTTTTACCCCCATATGTACATAACATAATAGGCCTAAATACAGTGCAAAATGTTGATACTATTAACCCATAACCCACTGACTATATAAAATCGAGCCGAAATGGACTCTCCTGTCTGGGATTTTCCCTTTTTAATTTTTTTTTTTTAAAAGACGTTTTTTATGTACTTAAAAATACCTGATTTATCCCCCCCTAAACCCCCCTCCTCAGGTTAGAGGTAGGCCAAATAGACTTTATAATAGTTATAATAGTAAATAAATTATAATAACAATAACAACAATAATAAACTTTTTCCCACCAAATTTTTAAGGGCAGAAATGAAATATCAATAAAATCTCATCAGTTCGTGGATGTCACATTGTACATAGTGTATATTTATAGAAAGGAATTTTTTTGTTCTCAATTGTTTAATGTACATAAAGTATAATGCCATTATTATTATTATTAATTATTATTATTATTAATATTTCCACTTGTCACTTAAAAAATAATAAACAAGTCGATGAATTTGACTATTTTTTCAAGTAGAAATGAATTTTCCTTTTTATTCAATTCAATCAAAGAAGAAGAAAAAAAGCAACAAAAAACACTTGCGCGCTTTAAAACTGAGATTACACAAACACGACATCTTAAATCAAGTCTGGAATATCAAAGCTTGCGTGTGGAACAGTAGCAAAAGCTCCAGATACCTCGTCATGCATGGCTACGACAGTAGAAGAAGAGAGCTTCCGGTGATTTGAACTTAATGAACCCCTAATTGTCAAAACCAAGCATTAACATCATATATGGGAGGTGCCTGACCCCACACCACAGGGAGACAATTCAAATTTCTTACGACCCCAGGATGCAGACCGAAAAAAACCAAAAAGCAAAACGAGGTTAGGTATAAAAAAAAGAAGCAAACAAAACAAAAAATAAACTTACAAAAGAGACGAAGAGAGAAAAAAACTTTGGCTCCCACAATCGTTTTTATACAAACGTGTTTCTTGTTGCTCCTCGCCCTCCATACCCCAAAGGAGAGGCTCAGACTCGCTGCCCAAGGAAAGGAAAGGAAGAAGGCGAAGCTCGAGGAATATCAAAACGTCGTGCAACGTTTCAAAGATAGTATTGAGGCAAGAAAATACAACGGAAGCTGCTGTCATATGGGACATGTGTGTGAATGGGGAGAGGACATGTTGGTCTATCTTTCAGCTGTCATTTTACCCACAACCCCCTCTTTTCATGTGACACTCCTGCCTGCATATGCCAACCCAACTTCATTTCACCTTTATAATATTTTCTTTATTTCAATTTAAAGAGTTCATCTACCAATTTTTTTCCTTAAAATTTTTTTTTCCTTTTTCAAAATATGGGAGGAAATTTTTTCTTTTAGTGGAAAAAAATTTTCTTCTAAGAATTTTCAAGAAACAGACTTTTTTTATTAAAAAAATATGAGTTGATATTTGAATCATCTTAAACTTCCTGCCTTCATCTTCATATGGACAGGTGGTGAAGCAGCTCCCGTTTCTTTCCACCCCTGGCTGGCGTGATGGATCCCCGCCAGCAGGCGGAGCGTAAGTTTTCCCACGCGATCAACAAGACTTAAAAGGTTCCACGAAAGAAAAGTGCACGGGGGCGGAGGAGGGACAAACAGCTCGAGGAAATGATTATCAGCTGACCATGGAGAGGATCACGTGGTTCAAATTAAATTATACTTGAAAGTCATTTTCAGAATTGAGGAAAAAAATATTAATAATATTATGGAAAAAAAAATGTGGTTAAACATCGGTTGAATGCTTGCATGGTTTTTTCCCCCTTTGGTATGGAATAAATCAAACTAGTTTATATAACGAGTATAAAATGTTTTATAAATGGTTTCATTATGACCGAAACATTGATACTACTAACCTATAAATCATTGAAAAAAAAGAAGTTGCCAACTGATGATTTTCTTTTGCACACATGAAAAAAAGCAGGAAAGTCGCTCGTTGCAAGGTGCAGGGGCAGCGGATTTTTATCGGAACGGATGTGGTGTTGGATGGTGGATGCGGACAGCTGGCCACAAGCCACCACTGGCCAAACGCTGGTTGAGCACGAACAAAGGAATGAAATCACAGACCCATGTTACGTAGTTGTTGTGAAATGAGTGAATAAAAGGCAGCTATGTTAGTCAAAGAACGTATAGCAGTATATAAAAGCATCGTTTCAAGGCCGTGCGTCAAGAGCTGAAAATGATGTGAGACCGTGATCAAGAACGGAAGCGCATCTTGACGCCCTTCTTTCATGGATGAGGGAAGAAAATTATAACTTTTGCACACTCATCCTCCCGTCATCAATGAATCCATCCCTTCATACGTCGACCTTTTCATTCAAACGGTGGATGAAAAAAAAAGTTATAAATAATAAGTCGTATGTATTTGGTTCAAGTTCACAATCGTTTGGTGAAAGTTTAGTTTTTTCTGGGGAAAAAAATTGATTTTTCATTACTTAATTAGACCGGTTTAAATGTGTTGAACAAATCATTTAAATTGTAATGAGATTTACTAATTGACGGGTTTCGACACCTGATTAATCAAAAATTGTAACAGAAGTAGGTTACATTAACGTTATTTTCTTCAATTTTAAAGAATGAATCTAGTTATGAGATTGCGTATATAGGACTTTCGTGACTATATAACTTTGGTGGAAACTTCCATGCGCAAACTCACTATTGAAAAATCCAGTTAATAATTATGAAAATAAGCAATTTAATAGGTATATAAAGTAAGACTATAGTTTTCAGCTTACGTTTATAATACGAGAGGATTTTTTTGAAGATTATCTTGTTGGTCTATCACTTTTACTATGTTTATACCTGTTCACAAATAATCCGGATATTTTGAAAATTATCTTGTTGTTCTACAGAATAATCCTCAAAATACTCCATCACAAACGTAGTGATGGCAACCATCGTCACTTCAGATACAATACAATAAAACAATGCTACATTGTCAGCATGAAAAAGTCATTATTCCAACAACAAATGATCAGGATTGCTCCACTGTAACAGTAAACGCCCTCGGATTCTTATACCAAAAGAGAGAAACAACAGTTTTATTTGTTTGATCTTTGTTTGCAACAATTTGTAGCAAATCTTTGTTCTCTATAAACGGTTTGGTCGGTTAAGGCGGTTAAAGCCGAATATGCAGTTGGCTGAGAAGCTGACAGACGAGACAAACTATCAGACTGAAGTAAAGTGTACCAAATTATAGCTATAGTTACACATAGACAACTATATTTTCAGTGTTTGGACTGGGTCATTCTTTTCATCTTCAATTACAGTCAAAAAACCGTGATCAAGTAATTTTATCTCAACAAAAATTCCGTTCATTGAACATACAGCAACCGGTGAACAAACTTTACCATAGATAACATTGATCTCGTGACAGGTCTTGATGACCTAAGCTAAACATACTACATTAGTCCTCCAATCCATTCATAAAAAATCTACTTCCTCTAAAAGATAATAGAAGAAAAAAAAATCCTCTTGTTATAAAACACAAAACCTCATCCATCTTTATGTAAAATAATGTCATCAGTCGAATTAGACAAAAGCCGCATTCTTGTCGACTCTTTTCAAAACCCTTCAACCCTTCACCCTTCATAATAACCCCCAAAGACGTTGAGATGCTCGCACACATTGAAACCCCCAACCTCACCCTCCCACCCACACCTGCAAAACCCATTGAAAAAAAAAATTGAATCGCATTCAGTTCAGGTGTTCTCTGTGCGTGCATGTAACCAAGATGCAATGCATCAAAGCCAGCCAATGTGACTTGTTCCTATTATGTTCCTCCTGACTCTGAATACCAGAGAACCACTCCTCCCGTATCTATTCAATCTGAAACCCAGGTGTGGGCGGTTATTTCCAAAATACCCCCACCTCTTCCTTTCCATTCTTCCCTCCCCCATACTAACGACCCAACACTTCTGTATACACCGTCTGTACGCCTTGCTATGTATATCCTCTCGTTTTTCGGGTTCTTCTGATGGGATTAAACACACACCTTCTAACCTCGTTTGCTTTGCTTTGCTTTGCTCGCAAATGACTTTTCAGCCCATTTCCCCTAATCATGAGCCAAACCTGTGGGTACCTGTGGGTTACCTATGGGCTAAATAGGAACGATAATTACAAATAATCGCGGGAACCCAAAGCCAAACCAAACCAAAAGGGGATATTTTTTTCTTTATTTTTTTACGTGTTGCTTTTTTTCCCGAACCAGTTTTCAAGGGGCAGTCAATCGAAACCCATGAAATCACAATGGGACACAAAAGGGGGCCCATTATTTTTTACTGTTTCGAGTGACGGTCAGTTGCGACCTTAATTGGTTTTTCTGACCACACCTCACCCCCCTCCGATGCGGGACAGTAGGAAAAGCCTGCAGGCAACGGACCCTGTAATTATACAATTCATTTATACAATTCCTGCTAAGCTGCGCAATGATGGCCGCATATTTTTGGATCTTTCTGCTTAAACGGTGTTTGTTGTGCCGGGTAATCACTCAGAGGGTTGCCGCCTTTATCCCAGCAGATTAGCGATTAGTTGAAAGGCTGCCCCGTTGGCGTTGGGGGATTTTTTGGTGGTCCCTAATTTAAGGTGGGTTTTCACTTTTCAGGCACTCTAGGAACGCCTTGTGCCTCCGTTTTTGGACTTTGAGTCGAGCCACTTCCGGCTGGTTTCCCTACAATTGCGTGTCTGGTGAAGGACGTCATGGGTGAGATGTCAACTGACAGGGATCGGTTTCTGTTTACTAAGGTGATGAAAGATCGTTTTACGTCATTTTAGGTGTTGGTTGTGTTCGAGGACACACCTAAAAGTATAACAGTGTAAAATGAGAAAGTTGTGAGTTATAATTGAAGAAATTAGAATTTTTTAAATTTTGAACCCTATTTGAATTTCGCGCCATAGTAAAAGAGAAAGTCATGAGCATGATTAAGTAGGTGTTAACACATTTTGTCTATTTTTAAGGTTAGTGATAACTGATAACTCAAGAGGTGATAATGAAACTTAAATTGATGTATTTTTCTGTGTCTCACGACCTATTTTGAACATTTCATCACGATTCACGAGTTACACTTTTATCATTTACAAACCACAAACAGAATCATCATGTGGTAAACAAATATGACCCACATTTTTATACACGGAAGTTTCAACTTTCTTATACAAATAGTCTGAGCGAAAACTTCAACATTCAAGTTCAAGAAAGTTTCCATTCAAAAAAATTTCCATTCAAAAAGATATCTATATGCTGATTACTCTTGGTTTGTATTCAGATCGCTGACTAATAAATAGTTGCCAAAACCAAACATTTAACCTTGGTTTTGCATTGCCAAAATGCCAAGTACTGTATAACTCGTTTTTAAAACTTTTTTTTTCCACAATTTAAAATTAAAAAAAAAAATAAACGTAGTACATCAACTTTATCTGGGGAAAACACTTACAATAACCTGGAATTCTTGTCAGTTTACCCATGATTAACCACACACAGCACTTTGTAAACGTACTTTGCACATAGGAAAAAAACATAAAATAAAAGCCTATCAAAGTTCCTTGATAACCTTTCGAGATTCCCAGACTTCACTTAATTGAACAAACAATCAAGAAACGATTTAATAGAAACCCTTTCTGCTCTCGTTTGCAAAGGAAATCGTTCATTGCAATGGTGTCAATGCAATTTTTGACCCAGTCTTTCCTCCCTCTTTATCTCTGTTATGGTGTAAAAGGAAATAACATTGCATCATCCTCCGGATCTCCCCCAAAAACCAATGAAATTCGTATCTCTTTTCCCGCCTGAAACTGTAATTGGTCGACGGCCTCGACCTGACGTAATTGTGACGCGTGCCCGTCGTGCCTGGTCGTAATTCAGCCACGTGCACAGCTGGGTTGCAGTGCTTTTCGTCGTTTCATCGGTATTTTCAGGCTGCAAACACTCGTCGGTGGCTCTCGACAGATGTAAAAGTCAATATGGCTGCACAAAATCATCACGTGTCTTCCAAAACATTGTGGATATTTGGATACGGATCTTTGATATGGAACCCTGGGTTTGAATTTCGGTCTTGCAAAATTGGTTTCATAAGAGGATATTCACGCCGGTTTTGGCAAGGAAACACAGCACACAGAGGGACACCCGAACAGGTGAAAAAAAATTTTATTTGTCAAAGAATTTTCAAAACATTTTCAAAAAACGTCTTCAAAAATTTTTGAGTTACATAAATTAGTTTTCTTTCTATACTAACTAGTTCTCAGTCTAGACATGGTGATATTACGTAAAGAAAATTAATTTTGGCACCACTTGTCAAATTTGATGTATAATCCACGATTTTTCACTATTTTTTGCTCTCTTCTTTAAAGCTGGTTAAGAATGCTAGTTTTACTATGTTATATAACCAACCATGTGTAAATTAATATATCGAATTAATTATAAATGTCAAAATATTCATTGTCATCTGGCACACTGCCATTTACCAAATTGTGTTTTTTCTCTTTATTTTTCCTGACACTTTCCCTTCCCACCCTTTCAGCATTTATGGAGCTATTCTTATCTCCTGCTATTCACAAATTGTATTTTTACTTTGAATTTTTTTATTACTTTCAGCCCGGAAGAGTGGCCACCCTCATTGAAGACCCAGAGGTTAATGACCTTCCTAAACTTTTCCATTGGGGTTAAATTTATCTTTAAATTCTTCCCTTACAAGGCCAATTGCTTTCAATTTCTTTCTTTCTCCTCAATGAATGCATTTAAACAAGAAATGCCTTGTAAAAAGTCCTAAAACCAAGCCTTGTTTTTTCATGCAACATGTTTTGGTTTAAGCTGACATTTAGTTACGGAGTAGTTTATTTCAGCCACGGATGTTGTGCTATTTATATCATTTTTTCAAGTTCAAGGTTAGATAACTCACATATACCAGCCAAACCTATTAGTCTTTAACAAGTAATCTGGCAATGGTAATTGAAAGATGTTTGCAAAAACACTTTAAACACACTTGACTGCGCCAACAAAGCCATTACGTAATGTAAAATTAAAAACGTGATACAAGAAGTTAAAGTGCACGTCATTAACGTATTAGATAGGAGAGCAGATGTAAATTATAATAACTGTCGATATTGATGGTATTAAAGAACTCATAAAAGCACATCACTGTGAAAAAAAATATGTAATTATTCAATTTTATGCTAATTTGACATGTGTTTCTTCCACCGGGATTTTCCAGTCAACATCCTTTCGATATTTCCACACCGATCTTAAAACTGATAAGAAAAAAATAAAATAAAAAATTAATAATACCGATGACGACATACAGCTCTTCGATGATTCTCTTAATGATCCACCACTTATCCCTCCACAATATGCAAACATTAAAAAATACTTTCCTTTTGTACGCCCTTGACATGATAGAAGGGAAAACCAGTTTAGTGGGTCACAAAGTTCAATATCCGCTCTTTCGTCGTCTTATATACTTTCAAAACGATTCGATTACAGACATCAACAACTAATTTTTTATTTTTTTTTCTAGGGCATTACATGGGGCAGAGCATTCCAATTGGTGGACGAGAATTCAGTAAAAGCGTTGGATTACCTTTTCACACGAGAATCCAAACTTGGAGGTTACATAACTCAAATTGTCGTGTTTCAAAGCAAGAATAAAAGCTCCGAAGAGTCACAAATCCCCGTCATGGTCTACACAGCCACCCCGGACAACCCACATTACATCGGTCCCGGTCCTTTGGATCAAGTGGCCGATCAAGTGGTTTGCAGCGAAGGTCCCTGCGGTCCCAATGCAGAATATGTGCTCAAATTGACGGATTTCATGAGGAATCATCTGCCGGAAGTCGACGACGAGCATCTTTACAGCCTAGATTCACTAGTTCGTAAGAGACTCAGAGCGAAAAACGTCTGTGCCGAATCTCTTCTGACGAAAGGCAATTTCGCTCAAATCGAAGACGACGAAAGCGACGAAGAAGTCAACGCGAATCCGATGCAAAACAGTTTCCAATTCGCCGCTTCGTTGCCTAAGAAGAACCTGCGTTGCCTTAAAGTTTAGTTTTAAACACGCCAAAACTTCAGTTTTAACGTTTTATGAACTTTTTAACTAACAAATTTGCTTCTGATTTAATATATTAATACAAACGACTTGTACATATATATGTATATATTATAATAATGTGATGACTAATATATAAATGAAAAGCTATACGATATTTTGTATTTATATTTTGTGTATACCATGCAACTAACACTACATACTATGGCGTTTTAAATGGGTTAAAAAATCGATTAAACTTTTATTTTTATCTCATTACTCAATTTGATGTTTATTTTCGTTCGCTGCTCTCATTTCCTAAATATACAAAAATCCCTTTCACATCGAAACTAGGATACCACGTGATCTATTCCTTATCATCGCTGAACTCGGATTTTAATACGTTGAAAGAATAAAGAAAAATGCGTTAAAGAGTCGGACAGCTCATTAATCTGTCTGACTCCTGGTTTTCTTTTTTAATCCCATAATTTAGTGATTCGTTTATCGCATTATTTTCAGCAGAAAAAACACTTTTCCACTCGATTTTATTCCATAAATGATTAACCAAAACTGCATCTTATTGTTTCAAATTAAGTATAAAAAAAAAAAAAATTGTTGGCCTTGTAATTAGCCCGTAATCACGTGCTGAGTCGAGTGTTTTCAACTCGATCTGGGATGGTCAAGCGCTGCTCTTGAAAACAAAACTCGTATGGGAATTTTCTCAGTTATGCTAAAGTCTTATTGTTTTTCTTTTTAACTTTCCTTTTTCTTATTATGAGAACCTTCTCTTTTGCAAATGCATTCAGATAAGAATCTAAAACATGGCGTGGAAATGGCTTTTTGTTTTTCGCGGGAGTTTTTCAGGACATTGACACGAAAACCGAAAAGTGACGTTTTCTTGTCACGCTAACCTTTTAATCTCACTTTTTTTTCCCTTCGCTCTTTGATATTAAGTGCTACAATATAATATAATAAAAATAAAAATATTCTCGATTTAAAGCATTAATTCGAATAAAGATTTTTTTTGCCCTTGACTTTCGAGTGAAATTTAGCTACATGAAGCATTTCCGCATTTAATAATCTTCTTAGAATTTAAATCGTTCTCTCACGAGTATTTTTTTCATAACTCACGTCAATTTGCGGATTATTATGAGAAGTGAGATAATGATTCCATGGATAGGGTTATGATTCATCCATACGTTAAAAGAAATAATAATAAAAACAAAATTAAATTCCTAGCATTTTGACTTTGCTGGGACTGGGAGAAATCGCTCGTCATAATAATAATATACGAGTGAATTTTATCACCTCACCTCAGGTAACATTTACCAGTTTTACGACTACAAACTATGTATCAACAGAGTAACAAATCAAGTTTCTACAATTAAAAAAACATCGAAGAATTAAACACCCTAAAGATTAAAAATTAGAATGACACAAACCTAGCCTTGAACGACTCATTTAAAGGTCAAAGACCCCCTCCCCCCGCTCTCTCTTTCTCCCCTGACGAGAAAATAAAAAAATTACTTTGTATTTGCTAATTTCCTAATTTGTAACACACAATTTTTAGTTCAGTGAAATGTAAATAAAAAAAATCGTTCACTTCAGAGTGTCTTTGACCCGTTTAGGGTACTGTGGGTATTTTTTGGTGCAGAAGGTCTGGAAGTGCGAGACAGACACCTGTAGAGAGTGGGGAAAGGAAGGGAAGGGAGAGAGGGAGGGAGGTAGGGGGTATAAACACCTTCGCCTGCGGTCATCTTGAACAAATCTATGCATGCAGAAAAAAAAAAGTGAAGCCGTAAATTCATCATCTTATCGAGTGGACGTGGAGGAGCCACGATAGCTACTTTCTCACGCAGTACTAATTGGCTCTTATTACGTCATCTGTGATGCATCTCCAATGAAATAGTGCAGAAATATCATAGAAAACGAGTCCAAATTTCATTTCGGATTTTAAAAAAACTAAAAATTGTTTTTTTTTTAAATTTTAAAAACAAACAAATAAATCCTTAGGAAATTCCTTATCGAGTGTTATTAATACCAGAGCTATTTATCAATGAGGAAACTCGTCCAAATAATTTTTTCTTGATATTTTTTTTTAATTTTTCCTTTTACTGAAGGCGTTATCGGGTGGGGCAGATGGTTTTTTGAGTGAGCCCGTGCTCGTCACTCGCTCCCTTTCTCCTTTTCTGCCCGCACAACTTGCTTCTGTTGATTGCGCGGGTGGTGGGTGTGCACTCGGACCCTGGCCTGCCGCCGGTCACGGGCCGGCCGCAGGGAAGGTTGCCAAGGCTTGCGCACGTTTCCCACGCTGGCTGCAGGCTGGACGGCGGACGCCAAGCGAGCTTTCCCACGGTCGCATCCACCACCCTACCTTTGCTCGTATCCACCCTCCCTCCTCCTGTGGCGCCCAATGACGTAATGGGCGCGCGGCGATGCACGCGAGCAGTGCACTCCGATTCCCTTGCATTCCCTCCTCCTCCCCTCCCCCGCCATCATCACTCGGGCTACTGGACGAGGAAACGCTGAAAAAAAAATTCAAATTTTTGCGTATTTAATTCTTCAAAATGGCCGAGTTGTTTATAGATTTTTTTTTTAATTTTTAAATTTTTTTATTGTCATATAAATTGCTTTTTTATTTCATAAAATTAATTTTTTAACATAAAAATCATTTATTTTTATTTTTATTTTTATTTTATTTTTTTCTAAATTTTTTTGTATCTTAAGTTTTATAGCGCAATTACACAGTGGCTGTGGGAGCGAGTCCCGATTCATGTTCGAGACGCTTCAAGTGCACGCTAGAGGGCGTTTGCTATTGCTCAACCTTGACGGTGAGAAAAAGAGCGGAAGTTAATTGTCTCTTGAAAAATAAAATCAAAGCTCAGGCGTTATCAATACCTTTCCCCTGCCCCTGCCCATCCCCGAGATCAAACTGTTCAGCACCACAATGAACCATTCATCACTCCATCATCATCATTCTTCATTACATACACCCAACACAACTCCCAAAGCACAACATAACCAAGCCAAGATGAGCATCGACAGGGTGGTCCGAGGAGGACGATGGCCGGGAGGGGGCGTTTCGGACGAGTGGCCACAAGATGCTACCTCATTCCACCATTCCGCTTAAACACCCAAACACTTTTTGGTTTTTACCTATCGTCCAGGAAGGCTATTTTTCACTTGTCATCGTTTAATGCGATACAAATATGAAGAATATGTGAATAAACTCTCTTTGCACGATGAGTCACGTGTTTAGATGTGATTGGCCTTATTAATATCGTATCTTTTTACCTTTAACCTCTTACAAGGATGTTTCTCACGATGTGTCCCCAATGATGAAAACATCACCTGCTTACCTCGCAGCGCCCACACACCTGTCGTTTCCTCAGGAAACCTTACAAGGGTTTTAAACCCCATTTTCAAACTTTTCACACCGGCCTTTTAAAGTTTTAATTATCATTTTTTTTGTTTGCACTTTTTTGAGTGTTCTAAACTTTTAACCCATTTTTTTTTAAGAAATAAAACTTACCTTTCATCGTTTCTTTTCTCTAAATTTAATCTGCAATGAGCTCATGTTAATTTATTATCTCGTTTGCATCGTTCCAACTTCCATGTATTTTACGTCATAACGATGAATGTGAATGTCCTGACGTCATTAACTACAGTCACTACAGTAAAGCTCGTTTGTTTTTATTTTTAGTTTATTTGCATTTCACACATGGAGAACTCTATATACATATAGTTTTACGCCAGGTGGGCTCAACCGCACCTATCGTGTCACCAAAAACCAGTTGACAATGGTAGAGAAAGGGGTTAAAGGGAAGTGAAATCTCATCTCCGTGGAAACTTGCAAGTCTTTCCTCTTTTCGAGTGGTGTACAAGGGCGGGGTCTCTGAGAAGGAGCTTCCAACCTGTGCGTCCACATCAGGTAAAAGGAAAGGATGTTCGAAGTGGGGTCTTTTCTTAAGGGGGTTTTTCCCACGTTCGGGTCTCGTTTCAAGCCGTGAACTCGTTTACCAACTGTAAGAAACTTCCTTTTCTTAACAACAGATGTCCGTTTCGCCTCCCCCGCCTTCGTGGCGCTGGTCATCCAAGTTTACGTTGACACGATTAACACCTGACCCCGCAACTGGACACCCGCAACTGACCAGTCGCCAGAATTTCCCACATTTCCCTGCAAAAAAAAAAACATGGCCGTTCTGTTAATTTCTTTATTGCCGGACATTACGAGACGTGGGGCCCCGGATACACCTGGCGACAGGTGACTTTTCAACCTCCTCCTACTCCACTCCCAACGCATCACCTGCGGTCTCTTCTCACTCCAGGAAGCTGGTCAATCATTGGAAATCATCCTCTTTTTTCCTGCTGCGTCCTCAGTATGCTGTCCAGGCGCTCTCGGTTCTTGATTCATGACCCCAGCGCCGCGGGGGAGTAGCAGCGCCACGTGGAAACGGAGTCGCGTGGCTCCACAACGCCGTGCCATCGGCCAGAGATGATGTCGGTCGCCTTAGCAACAGCTGATAGCACAAATTCGCCTCCCCCCTTTCGTTCGTGACGTCATCAGGCATCAAGGTCAGTGGGAAACGGCCTCGCCCTCCGTACCCCACCTGTTTCGGGGACCCGAGTTAGCGAGCGATTGGTCCAGGTGGGATTTGATTGCCTCAAGGAGGTAGTAGCGAGAGAAGTAGTAAGGGTGCTGATGACCTCATCCTGTTGCTCTCCCCATCCCTTCCTTATTGGGGGCC